>JAJJID010000671.1:0-16037 GCA_022204955.1 Macrophomina pseudophaseolina
ATAACTCTTTGCTTGAGATAAGCTCTCAGTCCGAATACGATAACACCTTATTAGAGACAAGCTCTCAGTCTTCGGGAACAAGCTACTAGTCGCTACGGCACCCGTGAACTCATGGATCTAAGAACGTTAAAATTTCAACCAGATTACCGATGTCCGTTGGTTATAATTATCGTCTTATTTGCTTATATTTATTTATCCCGATTCTTACAGTCTTTCTACTACTACCTTATATGCTAATTCGTATTCGATTCGCATTCTTTGCAACACTGCCTGCCTTATTACATAGATATTGCTGATTAGTATTACCATTATTTCTTAAACATTATTAGCATTTACTAAAGCAGTGGCATTTTTAGTACTATATATAGTTCATACAATTTCTAATAAGGAAGGCATAAAACGGCTGGCTACTGCGGGTTAGTTCAGTTTCCGGTAAAGGTTTACAGTAATTACAAGGCAACAACCCAAACTAACAGGCGAAATAATAGATATACCAAAATATCTTTGCCTTAGTAATTAGAAAATTTAATCTTGGCAGGTGAGGGGAACCCTGTAGATATTCGGTCATGTAGGTCTGCCTATCCCTTATTCTTTAGGCGGCGATGGTCGGAAGCCGGCAATCTACAGTTCCGAAGAGGACACTAAGACCCGCTGGGAAGGCTACCCACTCTGTGACGGACTAGGTGTCAGCAGGGATGTGTGTGGCCACTAGATCAGGTGGTGATAAAGCCGGGAATGGATTACGGCGTGGCACGTCATTATTAGGAAAAGCAGTACAGCTTTCGGAGCTACCGGGAAACCGCCGGCGGCGTGAGTCAGATCCCTCCGCTAAAGACACAGAAAATAAAATTTAGTTTTTCTTCCGAGACACTAGGACTTCAAAAAAAGTTTTTATTCGGATATGCAGATGCTGGTTTGGCTAACATTTTGCAGCTCGTATTAACCTCCACCCATAGATTTAGCGTGGATCCGGGTCGATGGAGTGAATGGTTAAGTCTCTAAGCTCCTTAAGCGCGTCTGCTCTAAGAAACGATGGATATATAAAAATGCCCCCCTTTAGATTCCAGGAGTACCTTTTGTGCAATCCTCGACAGTCTTATAAACAATTTCCTAAAAGCTTACTACTATATCCTTACAAACCTCTCTTGGGTTCGAGAAGTACACTCTTCAAAATGCGTTTCGATATTACCCTCCTCTTCATCTCTAGTCTCGCTGCTAGTGCTATCGCCGAGAACGTTCAGTTCATTTCGTACGATGCTCTGAGGAGGAACACTATCCGTTGCGCGAGGAAGGCTCCCGGACAGCCGGACCACTGCCTCAAGCCCGGCGCCCCTGCCAACGAATACACCCGCGGCTGCGCCGTTATCACTCGTTGTGCTCGCACTATCGACAAGTGAGTCAAATGACACTACAGTTTAAGCTATAGAATTTATTAACTCTCTGGCTGAGGAGCTTAGGAGATAATACACTTTTCTTTTTCATTTTTTACTATTCATTAAAAACAGTCGAGTCACTACCTATAGCCGTCTAGCCATCTACCGCTTGCTATAGCTGCTATTTATATAAATAACGTCCTAGTAGTGTTGTCTTACGGTGTTAGTGAGCACCCATCGATAGCCCTTATGAACCGTATCCCTTGCGTTCTATACTGCTTTCTTATCTATAACGAGTTCCATAGTTACTAGCAATTCATTTCTTTACATCTAATTGGCCTCTATGGCATACAGCACATACTCGTTAATTAAGGTAGGCGTTTGGCCTTTTGTAGAGTTACAGTCGTATACATTATAGAAAGTCGAAAATTATCTCCGGGAAACCCGTGGACCTCTCGCGTAGGTGGAGACGCGGGGTGCAATGCAGGAGTAGCGCGGCCCGATTATCTAGCACCGTCGCCAGCCCCGTTGGCCGATCCACGTGACCCCTTGTACACGTCCCCGGCTAATGGCCAACCCACGTGACCTCTAGTGCACGTTCCTAGCTAATAGCCAATCCACTGGCCAGATAGCACCGAATCTCTAGCCAACGAATAGCCAACTAGATTATTATACAAGCCTACATTCGTTACTACTAGATAGGACCCTCGTAGTCAACTTATTGATTAACTCTCACCCCTACCACCGTGTGCGGACCTCCGCTGCCTACTGGAACAGCCCCTAGAAAGCCTAAGCTACCCGACGGTACGCTTGGCCTCGCCCAGAGAGAGCGTCGGCGTAACAGGAGTTATAAAGTACTTGTTCTCTATGGTTGGTAACACTAATGATCTATATTTTTCGTTAGCTAGTATTCTACGAATTATCGAAGGTACCGTGTATATAGTTCTATATTCGCTCACTGGATAAAATCGACGTACTAATTAGAGACACGGTTGATTGGCCCCCTAAAGAGCGGGTGTAGAGCGAGGAAAGACATAGGGCTTCCCAGCGCTAACGCAAAAGCGGAAGGAGCAAATTACGAGTTATCCACCTATTTGCCTATCTTTTACCCCTTTTATTCTTTCCGATGCCAGCCGTCGTTCGCCACTATTTCCCGTCGCTTGCCACCATTTCCCGTCGTTTCCCGCCTTATTTATTCTACAGTCAGTCTCTGTAAATATATACACCTATTACTCTACCGGCCAGAATCCATAGTACAACAGCTACCATACTTAGAATGCATTTTGAAATTCTTCACTTCATTTAAACTACATGGATTCGAGTCTGGCGCATACGACAGCGGGAATTCCAATGCCCTCGTTTGCCTTCTTCCTTGCGATTCTTGCAACTTTGGTATATCTTCCACTACCGGTGAAAAATAGATTCATCTCTAACAGGGCCGACTTACCATAGTCGATCGGCTACGCTGCAGTGCAGGCTGCTTATAATGTTTTCCTCCACCCTCTACGCGTATTTCCGGGTCCTAAGCTGTGGGCTGCCACCGCGATGCCTGCAGCACTGAACCTCATGGGCGGAAAGCCTCACAAAAAATTACTGGAGCTACACCAGCAGTACGGCGATGTTGTCCGCATTGGCCCGAACGAGCTGGCATTTGCACATACCGACGCATGGAGGGAGATCTGCGGGCATCTTAAACAAGGTCAGCCCGAGAACGGAAAGGATCCCAAGTATCTCAACGAGGAGTGGAACAAAAGCGTCATCGCTGCCTCACGCGAGAGACATGGGCCATTGCGACGGATGCTGTCACATGCTTTCTCGGCGCGGGCTATGGCCGAGCAGCAGCCGCTGATCAACAGGTACATTGACTTGCTGATGCAGAGGCTGCGTGAGCGTGGCGAGAACGGTACAAAGCCTCTGGATATGGTCCAGTGGTACAACTGGACAACGTTTGACATTATTGGGGACTTGGCCTTCGGCGAGTCGTTTGGTTGCCTTGAAAATTCCAAGTCACACCCGTGGGTAGACGTCCTTTTCGGCACCATGAAGTGCTTTTCTATCATGCAGGCTCTACAGGACTTCCCCATGTTCAAGGTTCTTAAGCCGATTATACTTGCTTTGTTCATGCCGCGAGATCTGTTAAGGAAGCGACAAACAAGCGAGGAATTCAGTCGAGAGGCCTTGCACAAGCGGATCAACCTGGGAACAGAGCGACCAGATTTTGTGGAGGCTATGCTTAAGAAGCGCGACGGCTATGTGAGTTTCTGGCCATTTCACGCCATCATGTATTTGCTGACAGTTTCATTCTGGAGACCATGACAGATTCAGAGATGGTAGACAATAGCGTACTCCTCACCACTGCGGGCTCAGAAACAACGGCTACAACGCTCGCGGCAACGACATACCTGCTCTGTTCTCACCCTGACATATTGGATAAGCTGAAAGTCGAAGTTCGATCAACTTTTAAGGGCATGGATGAGATCAACCTTAATAGCGTACAGCAACTAAGGTATATGCTCGCAGTTCTGAAGGAGGCAATGCGCGTGCATCCCCCAGTGCCTATAGCATTGGCGCGCAGGTCACCTCCGGGTGGAACACAAATAGCTGGAAAATATGTGGCCGGAGGAGTAAGTGAAGCCGGACAGTGTATGGCGATCACTAGGCTGACTAGTTGCGTCTAGACTACTCTGGATATCTGGCAATATGCCCTTTACCACAGCCCCAATAACTTCACGTACCCCGATTCTTTTATTCCAGACCGTTGGCTGGGCGATGTGCGCTTTGACAATGACTGCAAAGACTTGCACCAGCCCTTTTCTTACGGACCGCGCAACTGTATTGGCATGAAGTGCGTATCGCCCTTCCCTCTGCTCTACTTCGCAACCCCGCGTTTGAATCGTTTAGTCAGACTAATACGTTGCAGCCTCGCATATACCGAGATGCAATTAATTCTTGCCCGCATTATTTGGGACTTTGACTTGGAGTTGGCAGCAGGTTCTGTGGATTGGGCAAAAGACCAAGATGTATATTTCTTCTGGGACAAGCCTCCGTTGAACGTTTACCTGAAGCCGCGGAAATCGGAATGGGATTCGTCTCGTTAGCTGCAGAGGAAGTGTAGGGGTCCCCGCTGCGACGCTTTGTGTTTCGCCGTCTCGGGTAGGAGATGTCCTTCAGAGCCGCCGGTATCTAGGGTCCGGAAACTTGGCGATTGGGGTCATCGGCAGTAGCGAGTGGTATGAAAATCTTCCAAAATTGAGGCGACTTTGCCCGGACCTTACTTTGTGGTGCATTGACGGCAACATGAGACACATTGGAATGGTTAGGAGAAGAAAAAGTACAATTAAACGTATTCGTACTCTGTTCATCGTGATAGTCTTCATACTACTACTGCTATATAGGTCTTGAAGCATTCGGCTAATTCTCCTCTCGTGTCGGTTCCGGTCGCTTTAGCTTCGCTTGTAGTTTTTGAAGCTTTGCGTCGGTTGCCACTCTCTACTGGCTCCGACCGCTCCTATCCGGTACCTGCCCTACCAAAGTCTTTGTTCACACGCCTGGCCCTAATTATGTTTCCTGGCACAGTCCTAGTGATCATTCAAATGGGCGCGGAGCTATCCCCATGGTGCTGGTTGTGCGCGTGTTCTTCTTGTTCATGATTACTGGACTGATTTTCAGCCTACAAAATGTCATCCGACTCTACCCTATGCTTGTCGCAGCCCAGGCACCTTGTAAGAAGGGCCCTCGCGTGCTCACCGCTCTTAATGAGTACCCCATGGCCCGCTAGCAGCAATACGAAATGCTAACGATGCGAAGAAGATGAGAAAAAAAGTCGTTTAAAGGGAAGCATCTCCGCAGCTTCTGTATGGCGTACCAGAGCGTGTGTTGAAAAGGCGCTAGCTTTATGGCGTAATACTCATGCAAGTGTTTGAGCATATAAAATATAGCCTTAGCTTGCCGTTCCTGGCTTGGTGACGCAGCTCTAGCGCTGATGGCGCCGACGTGAGTCCCTACTTTTTGGGATTTCGCTCCAAAAGCTTGTTATGGAGCTAGAGGGGGATTTATGAGGGGAAAGCTCTGACACTACGTGGCGACTCCCCTTTTTCCAATCAGATACAGGTCTTATTCACCGACACAGCCTCTTGGCCAACGCGTCGTTTTCAGAACAAGAGAAAATCGTGCCTTGTCCACAAACTCATGAACTCATTGCACCTATATGATGTCTGCGGCCTTTGATGAAATCACTTCAAGTCGACTTGGGAAATCAGCTCGGTGGCGACCGCCAGGTTACTTGGGCGGGGACTGCTTTCTACTTGCTTCTCTGGCGCCTGACCCGAACAAGCCGTACATAATCGAATCCAACCCAGAAATTGCTGGGATAGGCATATGTATTCCAAGCCTACATATGGTGCACCGTAAGCTGATTTCTCCCAGGTTCTACTTGCCATCCTGATTACTGCCTATGTCACACTAATTTTCACAATCTGCGCGTACTGTTCCGGCATTGTCACTGAGCTTTTCCTATCGTCGATAAAGAAATCTTCGGGGCGAGGTTCGAACGTCATCCAGGACAGAGCGAGGCCTTTGGGAAGTGTATCCAAGCCTGTAGCGACCAGTATACAGTCACTGGTATCGCCCTTCTCGCATCTGCGTACGCCACGATCGACACCATCTCCGTCTACCTCTGGTGCACCGTCGTGTATCTTGCTTGGATGTCATTAAACCTACACTTGACAACCATCGCCGTGTTGCGCGGCATGCTTCGGACGAATGGCGCGGCATGCACGTTAAGGCTCTCTGGCATGCTAGTTCTCGTCATGCGAATTGCATTTGCTCTTATCCCTACAGCTTCCAATGGCTTTAGCGATACGCTGACGAATATTCCTTTCTAAAAACGATGGGCCGAGCACCGACTTGCCTTCACGCCAGCCGACCCGGTGCACTGCTTCTGCAATCCCACTTATATAAATGGCACTGCCAAGGATGCAGTACTCTCCTATGTCTCTTTTAGCGGCAGCTACATCTGGAAGATCGTGAGCCTCCACGGCAGCAGACACAGAATCGCGAAGAGGATCCTGCGCGACTGGCCTGCACAGGCCATGCTACGCTTGATCAGGGAAGCAGCGTTATGGCGTCAGCAAACACACAGTCGTGTACTAGGCTACGGCCGGGCCATACTTTTTCATTGTCGGTCTATATGTCCTCTACGTCGCCAACCTCTGATTCCCTCAAGTCTTTTGCCGCATGTACGTATATGCTCTTTATATCGCTCGCGTGAGGTACGATCAACCTCCTCGTCCCGTGGATTAACCTGCACGGGAACCTTGACGATAGCGATAATAAGTGAACCGTCGGACAATACCTGCTACTTCTCTTGTTCTTACTCTCCGGCATGTCTTTAACCGAAGAATCTTCAGGTATGTCATATTCCTTTAATCCCAGACCTTGACCTTTGCCTTTTCCCTTTGGCGGTTGCATGACTTTCTTCGTTGCGAATGAATCTTAAACATTAACATCCCTTCTTCAGTCCGAAACGACAAATCCGCACTAGGGGAAGAAACAACATGCACACTCTTAGCGTGCAATATAACACTTTGCACACTTGCGTAGCGAAATACACACTTTTTTCCCGCCCCTAGTCTTAAATAGTAACTATCTTAACTATTCCTTATAATATTCTAATATTCTATCTAAATCTATATAACCTAAATACCCCGAACCTAAAGAGACTCTAGGAAATTTTACGAGAGTTAATTACCCGGGGATAAATCCCCTATACTCCTATCTAAAATACTAATTCTAACCTATCTAACTATAAACTACTAACCCTTCTAATCGTAGAGAAAGGGTAAACTTAATATTCCGAGAGGTATTTTATTATAATTTATTACTATGGTTTAGGTTTTTAACATAACGTAATGTCTTGTCAAAACAGGTGTGTATTTCGCTACGCAAGTGTGCAAAGTGTTACATTGCACGCTAAGAGTGTGTACGTATGTTGCATTATGCCGATCCGCACTAACCTTTCTGTTGGACCGAAAAAAGCACGGCGCCGCACTGTGATTCAGTGCGAATTGATTGAATTATGTTCCAACACTTTCCCCACACATGTATCCCAACCGCAAGTTCCACCACCGGCTCCGACCCGTTGGAGCTGCTTAGCCAATGTAGCTGGTCTGCCGCTATCCTTTCCCGCACCGAAACCCAAGCCCGCAGCAGCAGCATGCACTTCAGCACCTGCCACTACTCCAGGGAGCTTGATACGTCACCCGGTAGCGCGCACATCCGTAACCGCTCCCGCGAAACTCACATCGCCGAACCCGACCGCACGCCCGCGACCCGCTACAGTCACACTGGCATCGACGCATTTTTTGTCACAAACGTTAAAGAACCAATGGGAAAAGCGCCCACAGCGCTTGAGCGGTGGCAGGACGAGGGACTTTACGCGTCGCGGTTCTTCCGGTCGCCGGCGTGGCTGGCGGTCGTCGGCGTCTTCCTCGCCGCGGTAAACGTGTTCTTCGGCCTTTTCTCCGGCGTCATCAATGGCTCTATGGTTGGTCGCGTGACGGAAACTATTAAACGGGCGCTAACCGCAGTTACTATAGTTACCATGTCGTGGGCGGCGCTCTGGTTATCGTGCAGTAGGGGTTCTCTGAGATACACCATTACAGCGCAGCCTGCACAGAGGAGACGTTGCTTTAGAAAGAGGCAGCGAGTGGATCGCGGACGGCGCGGAGCCGCCCGAGCAGACCTAAGGTCACCTGAGAAACGCGTGCTCGCTCCGCCATAGGTAGATAAAGAGTAGAATCTACTTATCTTCTGCCTGAAGTAGACCACCCACGGGTTTACCTAGACTGTATTATTTTCCTACATATATATAAACTATACTCCTTAGATAGCTTTAACCTCCATAGTTAACTTTAACGCTAGAAATTAGACTCTATTAGTAATACGGCCTTTATACTTACTGCTTAGACTATTATATTTTCGAATTGCTCCTACCCTCTTCTTATACCCACTTCAGAAAACTCCTTAATAGGTTTTCTTTCTTTTTAGTACATAGATTCTTAGAGACAGAGGCTGGCGGTTACAAGGGGTTTGTGGGGTTATTAGAGGCCAGAAAAAAAAAAAAAAAGAAACGAGGACCGCGAGAAAACGCTTGGAGAAACCTTGACGCGTTGTTCCCAGCAATTACGAGATTGCTGATGTCCGAGTCGACTCCTTCACACGACGCTCACTATGCAAAGATAGGACTCATACACTGCACCGTCGAACAAATCCACACCGACGGAAAAGACCGGCAATCGGGCAGATAAAAGTAGCCGCGTTCCACTAACAGTTAGCAGCGTCTCTACAGTGGATTATTGCGCTCAGAGCAAGTAATGTCCCCGAGACACAAGCTACACACTTAGTCTTGGCATTGGGTCCGAGGTCGGCCCTTGCCGAGTGTCCATGCTCGTGTCGCAAACCACCGCATACCGCCGTGAATGCCGGTTGTTGAATCAAGATAGCACTCTCTATTACGCGAGACATAATATTCTTGCAGCAAACATACGAACGGCGGGGCTGCCAGCTACTCCCGATGGAGATGACGGTGCTAACAAATCGCGCGCCTTAGATGCCTTACAGGCGCTAGAGCCAAGAGTCTCGGCCCATGTGGCTACGTTTACGCGCATCGCAACACCATCCCCAGACCCAGGTAGCGACGCCACTACACCGAGCTCTCGTATAATGCGTCCCCGTGCACACGTGTAGCGAGGACCTAAGATTATCTAGGATAGAAGAAATGTAATGGAGTCTCGGAACATCACCCACAGTATCAACCAGATGAGACTGGTATATAAGATACAGCATCGTCCCGGTCCTTTCTGAAGACCAACAAAGAATCGAGACGCAGAGAATCTACTTCTCCACAAGCTTGGCTGCCTGACTTCTCACCATGTACCCCTTTTGGAACACGGCGTTTTTCGTCACATTGATTACCGCTCTCCCATTGCTAGCGGACTCTGCCGCGTCCGATGGGTTGATTGTTCGAAAGGAATGGTAAGTGATGCTCGTACTACGCCCTTGTGGTGCTGACAAGGTGTCAGGCGATCTTTGACCACAGTGGAAAAATTGTCCTACATTGATGCCGTGAAGTGCATGCTACGAAAACCACCTCTTACGTCGAAGAGTGTACTTCCCGGGGTGCAAAACAGGTATGAAGATTTCTTGGGCGACCATATCCAACAAGCAAACTTCACACATTTTGTTGTAAGATCAGCCCTAGCCACGAGTATCATTCCCTTACTGACCAGTTCTCCTTTAAGGGTCATTTTTACCCTTTCCATCGTCTGCTTATTTGGGCGTACGAACGAGAAATTCGGGCGTGTGGCTTCGACGGCGGGCAGCCGTACTGGGACTGGAACCTCGATGCCAACTCCACAGAAGACTTCCTCAACTCTGAGATGTGGGACCCTGACACGGGTTTTGGCGGAAATGGCGCATACATTGCCGGCACCCAAGAGGATCCTGAGCCGGGAGTGCCGGTAACGGCGGCTGGTTTCCCGTTCAATCTGTCTGATCACACAGGAGGGGGATGCATCTCTGATGGGCCGTTTGCAAACATGACCATCCACATGGGCCCAGGGCCTAGCACGGAGTTCAATGAGTGGTGTGTGCGACGGGATTTCGTACCGTCGCAGTTCTTGCTTGCTGCCAATTCGACTTCGGTGGCCGCAGCGATGGACCACCCGAACTTTGGCTGGTTCAGTCAGCAGAGCGAGTTCACGACCCACAACGCTGGGCACGTCGGCGTCGGAGGGGTTTATGGAGTCCTAACAGATGTGTGGGCAAGTCGTAAGTCACAATCGCCTCCCTTAAAGATGAGCTGGCGTCGCTCATATCATTTACAGCTGGAGACCCGCTGTTCTTCCTCCATCACGCAAATATGGACCGAGTCTGGTGGTCATGGCAGTCAAAAAACCTTTCTGCCAGACTAACGGATATATCCGGTCCCGTGGTGCCCCAGGACTGGTCAAATAAGAGCGGAGGCAACGTAACACTAGACTTCGAGGTTCACGTGAGCGCGGCTGGGAATTTAACGAGGCGGATTAGAGACATCATGGATATTCGTCAACCTACATTAGGTTACGTTTACGAGAGCCTATATTAAACCCTAACGGCCTATTTATAGTACTTTATCCCCCGAGGTATTACGCCAACACTCTTTTGGGGGAGGTCAAGCGTATCGTCCGGGTAGCGGCGAGCGGAAGAAATACCTGCATCTTACCGGGATGAAGTAGAAGGAATAAGTTAAGGCTTCACCATGATGAGCACTGCTATGCTAGTTACAGATTCCATTAGCGTGGCAAACACGACCTCCATACTAAGCTCGGGAATGGCGACTTTGAAACTATTTCGAAGAGCTAGGAACCCGCTATATTTATTCATAACGAAAAAGATTTCAATTGCAGATTTTGCGTCTATTAGTTCTCGGATTGGTCCCAACAGTGTGAACACATTGCCTTCACAACCAGAACGGCGCTAAAATTAAAAAAAAAAAAAAAAAGTGTTAGTAAAGTCTCTTTAACTTCATTAAAGGGTTATTTCTGCAAATAGAGTTAGAGGAGCTCTAGGAGAAAATTATAAGTAAAACCTACGGAAAAGATAAAGACATATTGTTAAATCTATTATAGAAAGAAAATAATAAAAGAGGGAAAGAAATAATATATTCATCCTTAGCGTCCAATGTACCACTTTATACACTTATATAGCGAAATTTATACCTGTTAAGCCACGCATATGCAGCTTACTAAATATAGAAACAGATATAGTAGTCTATACACCTCTAACTAGGATACTATAGAGATCTATAGCCTACCCCTAGCTAAGCCTTATACTACTTAATTTCCGCCCGGGTAAGACAGGACGGGTAAGCTAATAACTGGCTAAGACTCGTAAACTTTAAGCTCTCTCTCTCTCTCTCTCTCTTTTCTTAGTATAGTAAAATATATCAATTATAAAAGCGTCGTAGATTATATACTCAGATAATATAGAATGCACACCCTCCGCACCAACGCCTAAATAAGGCTCGGGCCGTTGTATAAAGCTAACGCGTGGCTTAATAGGTTTGTATTTCGCTACGCAAGTGTGTAAAGTGCTACATTGCACGTCAAGAGTATGCATCTTATGTTATCCCGATACGGAAAACAAGGTAGAAATAAAAGGAACTACTTTGTCAGCTAAAATAAGGTGCATTGGGGGTAACCGTAGTTAATACAGCCCTTTAGAATAGGCAGTTAGGTACGCGTTCTAAAACGAAAAAAGAACTAAAGTATACAAAAACTAAAACCTTCATTAACTTTAAAAAGAAAAGAAAACTCAGAGCTAATTTTTAGAATAATAACTTTTTGTTGGACCGAAAAAAGCACGGCGCCGCACTGTGATTCAGTGCGAATTGATTGAATTATGTTCCAACACACCCCCTCATCCAGGGGGGGGTACCCGCCCTGGATGCATGGCTGATTACTGATGCTAACTGCGGATGTCTGGTGGCGCAGGGGCCGAAGTTGTGGCGCAGGGGCCGAATTTGTGACGACGTTGGTTGATGCATCATGGAAGAAAAGCCGTTTCCATGGTTCGAACGCAGGACGTGTCGAAATGTGGGAGAGTCTAGGCTCAAAAGGGCGGAGGCGAGGCTCTAATAGGCGCTGAGGCAAGGGCTCCGGACTGAAAGTATCCGAGTTTTTAGGTTGGCGAGGAGGGGGGTGTAGGAGGCTACCACTAGACCAATGGCGCGATCCGGGCTCATAACTGTTGGACCGAAAAAAGCACGGCGCCGCACTATGATTCAGTGCGAATTGATTGAATTATGTTCCAACACTTTTCTAAGCGAAGTCCTTATCCTAGGAGGGTCTTTAACCGCTCCGTATATAGCGACTAAGAGTAGTTTTTCAACATCAAAAGAAGCCTTACAAAGAAAGATATATAAGGTATTAGAATTAGGTAAGTAAATGTTACGAACCCCACGGGCGTCAGTCCCGCACGGGAAAATATCCCTTAAGGGACAGGAACCCTCACGGGAGGAAATCCCGCAGGGGAACACCAACCACAGGAAAACGGCGCTTAAAGAGCTTAGTTAGAAAGTAGACGGCGCGACAGAATCCCGTAGGGGAAGGACTCCCTCAAGGGAACGGGTCCCGCACGGGAAGGCCGAAGCCATAATTGTAAGGGACTATGGTCTAGCGGTATAATACTCCCTTAGTAAGGGTCGCGGGCAGAATCCAGGAAACCGGCAGAGAGGCACGTTACGCGATAACGAATAAAGGTAGACATTACTATCGTTCGCAGAAGGAAGTTAAAAGTCGGATTCTAGAAAGCAGACGTTAGCGCCCGAGTTACGTAGGCCCCATAAGGACCCACTAGGATTAATTTAATCTAAGAATACTAATCTAATACTATTAATCTAGCTACTTTAATCTAGCTATATCGATCTAGATTATCACAACTCTTCTATAGTATATAGACACACTTATTAGGTAGTCCTTTAACCTTCGTGGTTAACTTAAGATTCTAATATAAGACCTATTAGAGGTAACAAGCCTAACGCGCACCGCGTCCTAACCTATTACGTAATTACTATTATCGTTCTAATCCTTTACCCTTCTCTTGTCCTTTAAGGTAAACCTACCGTTATCTGACCCTGCCAGGTGATTCCAAAGCCTAGTAGAAGAGGCCGCCGTTACACTTTAACTACTATCCTTGTAAGGGAAGGTAGTTCCAAGGAGAGGAACGACTAATAAAAGGTAGTATTACCTAACACTTAACGCTAACTAAGTAATATAATAAACGACGTCGATATAAACAACAACAGTCTCCTATAGCTAACTATGGCCGACCTCTTTTAGATTATTTAAGATATGCAGGGCTAGATCGGTGAGCTACGCGAACAACTTCAGGAGTAGACTAACGAGAATACCTAGCTCTATTAATAAGTAAACGAGCTCCGCAACTAAGCTATCCCCGCTTCGGCGCTAGCTCCTATTACGACTCCCCCAACGGACCTTACGTCCAGAAACGAGTCGCTAGCCCGAGTTAAAGAAACTACCACGAAGACGGCTAAACCCGATCTCTTCTACGGCAACCGAAAGAAGCTCTAAACCTTTTTATCTTAACTCGATCTTTACTTCTTCTTTAACTCTCGCGAATTCGAAAGTAAGGATCGAAAGGTTATATTCGCTGCTACGTACCTACGCGATACCGTAGCCTAGTAGTTCGAACCCTACCTTAGGGACCGCATGAGTAAGGAGCCAAGCCAATAGAAGGAAGATACTAGCAAGATCTTCGCCAGCTATAAGCACTTCGTTAATTAAATTAAACAGAGCTTCGGCGATCTAGATAAGATATATAAGGCACGCCGAGCTATTATAAACATCTAATAGAAAACCTTAGTAGCCGAGTATACTACCGAGTTCCAGAAGGCCGCGGCCTATCTCGACGACTAGTTAGACCGCACCTTTATAGATTACTACTACCGAGGACTTAAGGAAAAAGTCAAGGATCAACTTATAACCTAGAACGACCCTAAAACACTAGACGAACTTATTAAGCTAGTAATTAAGTGCGATAACCGCCTCTTCGAGCATTAGACAGAGCGCTATAAAAGAAATAACTACGGAGCTAATACTTCGCGCCCTACACGCCCTAAACATACTTAAGAAGAAGGCGACGCTATAGAATTAGACGCTACTTAACGAAACGATAAGGGCTATAAACGACGACCCCGACGTTAGTAGACGGAGCAAGAAATAGAACGCTTTAACTAAGGACTTTATATCTACTACGAAGATAAGTAGAACCCCCGACACCGCTACCTATAACGGAATAAACCCGGTAAGACTACCGCTGGCGCCACCTAGGAAGAAGAAGAACCCCGCTCCGCATCTACTATAAGTAAGGAAGTTAACTATACGGCTATAAGCTAGACCGCCTACTTCGACAATAACTATACTACCCACTAGAGCGATAAGTAAGTTACCGGATAGTACCCCTTCGAACCCCGATAATTAAACCTGGCCATACGTAACGAGGAAATATTAGAAATTAAAAACCTTATCGACTATTTTTTCCTAGACTAAGAACTCGTTAATAGTAGTATAGGAGAACTCTACGAGAGTATAACCGAAAGTAAGAATAGCGTATAGTTAGGAGACGCCTTAATACTATCTAATAAATAGAATACCCTCGCCGAACTAGAAGTTCTAGCCGAGAGATACAGTATTAGTAGCTACCTATAGGACGAATAGGGCAACCGTACCTAGACGATATAGATTCCGTATTAAGGAAGCCTCGCTCTAACGGTTATCTAGAAATAGCGCTAGGATACGCTTTAGGAAACTCGGATCGAACAAGACGGAAAAAGGTACGAACTCCCGGTAACTATAGACATGACGCTTCTTATACGCTACTACTAAGGGATCTCTACACGCGAATAAGCGGACTATAACTCCCTCTAAGAACTCGCGAGAATTCTCTACTAGCACGGAACGGTAACTATCTAAAACCGCATACTATAGTGGATCCCCGACGAGAAACTTAACCGTCCGACCTTTAGATACTAAGTACGAAAGGACTAGGTCTATTAGCGAAGATAGCTAAACAACGGCAACTAGACCCGTTGGAAGTAAGTATACCTATAAGTTAACGAATAGAAAGATTACATATAACGTACTCCACAAGCGAGTCGCGCACATAACCGAGCCGCGCACCTCGCCAACTTTCGCAACACGTCAGCTTTCAACTACTATAGCTCAACTAATTACTACCCAATTAACCTATAACGAAGGAGATATCTTCCTTACTATCTCATCTATTAATAAAAAGCAAATTTAGAGTGAAAGACGCGCCGCATTAACGTTCAACATCCCCCTAAGCACGCTCCGCGACCGATGCGCTGGAACGCAGCCACGACGCGATTGTGAGGCTAACTACAAGAAGCTTACCAAATCTAAAGAACTAGCGATTATCCAGCATACGCTTAACCTAGATTCACGAGGGTTTCCGCCTACGAAGCAGATGATACGAGCTATGGCTAATAAACTGTTGGAGGCTCGTAGCGGCTAGCTAGTTGGTATAAACTAGCTAGATAACTTTATTAGGCGCACGCCTGAGCTAAAGGCTTAGCGGAGCCGCGTATACAATCGCCAGCGAGCCTTAAATAAGGATTACCAGGTTATTAGCAAGTGGTTCAAGCTTATAAGCTCTATTAAAGAGAAATACGGCATCTAAGACGAAGACAGCTACAACTTTAATAAGATTAGCTTTATAATGGGGGTTATCTTAGCCTAATTAGTTGTCACAGGCTCAGATAGGCGTGGCAGGCCAAAGGTAGTTTAGCTAGGCAATCGTGAGTGGGTTACCGTAATCCAGGGAATCAACGCTACTAGATAGGCGATCCCACCTTTTATCGTCTTCGCGGGCAAGCACCACCTCTCTACCTAGTACAAGGGCAACGATATACCTCGCGATTAGACTATTAGATTAAGCGACAATGGATGGACCAACAATAAGCTTAGAGTCGCGTGGTTAAAGCACTTCAATGCGCACACGAAGACGCATACCGTGGGCACGCATCGGCTGCTAGTAATCGATGGCCATAAGAGCCATATATCACTTAAATTCTAAGAGATCTAC
>JAJJID010000672.1:0-16029 GCA_022204955.1 Macrophomina pseudophaseolina
TTGCAGTCTGGCGATAGCTGTGACCTCATCCTAATATAAGTCGGCGGTAACTATGAATGACTTTTTTTGAAACAAAGCAAACCAGCCTGTCAGTAGTTACCTTCATTGGACCTGTCTCCCATCCGCATGATCATAAACTAGGAGCCCAAGGCGGAGCGCACCTTGGCCTGACAACGAGCAGCGTCGTATTCTAACACGGACAAATCCTACATGCATAGTCCATGTGGCCCGTCATCATATGCACGTACTTTTGAGCCTCACAAATCTGAAAAAGAAAAATAAGGATAGTGAGAGCCGGATTTGGGGTGTATTGGCGCCCAGAACCCGCCTCCGTTAGTAACGCCATCTCGGCCCAGATGCCGGCCACTGCACCTCGCCTGCATAGTCGCACCAGCAGCGGAATGGTCGGAAGCTCGACCATACGAGCCTGCCGGTTTCCCGATCTGGGCGTACGTCACGAACAATCAAACTCGAATAGGCCAGTGCTCGCACTGAGCAAGACAAGGCAAATAAAGACGCCCAAAAGCGAAACTTTAAGACAACTTATCTTGTAAGCCAAGCCCTTCTGCCTTGTAGATAGGAGTTCTACGGATTGGCATAGTCTGTCTCCTCTATCAGTCGCTGAGATTGCCGCGCTGCTCACAGGAACAGAGGAGTAGACGACCCGACGCTGAGCTAGAGCGGCCCGTACGTCGCATTGAATAAGATGAATTCTTTCCCGACCAATCACTGAGCAGATATCCATGCTTTCTCTTGTTTCAACTCCAAAATTTGCAATGAATTGCTCTCTGAGACATGCCCACTAACTAAACGTATTCTCAATCAAGTACGCGATGCATAAGCGCCCGATTTGTCCCAATGAACCTGAGGTAAAGTTCCTTCTTTTGAGACAGGAACATGTCTTGCTGGAACGGTATGCTGTAAATGTCGAGCAGAGCGGTAACAGAGCCATCTAGATTGAAAGTCAGTATTAAATGGCCCAAAACAATCATGAAAATGGATCATTCGTGAGCACTCACGATCAAGACCCCTAATATCCCGGCCATTAGTCGGCACATCCCACGGTGCATCATTAAGCCCGGATTCCAGCGGGAGAGAGAGCGGAAGCGGCTCCAACGGTTCGTCCAGCTCCACTACTTCGAAATTTTTGTTGCGTTTCTCCAGCCTTTTCCTGGAAACACAGCAACCGCATCAGCTCCGTCTCCCTCCATCTCGCAACGACAGCAAACGCACCCAGAAGCAAGACTCACCTCTCCAACTCCCTGCCCGCCTCTCCCTTCTCCCTCTCGTCCTCAAAGCCCCTCCTCACAAACTCGCTCATCCCCTCGCACTCCCGCCTCAGCCGCTCAATATGCCCGTGTATCCCCAACACCAGCGTCGACGCCTCGCTCCTCCGCGCAAACCTCCACTCCGCCTCGCCCTCCTCACCGCCTCCCACAGTCCCCGGCTGTGCCTGCCCGCCTCCATCGCTACCAAAGCCCGCAGCGCGGCCCCCGCCCAGCCTCCCCGTCGGCGCCGACGTCGGTCCGCCTCCTCCACCCACCACCGCCCCTGCCCTCCTCACCCCATCGCTCCGCTCGTACGGATGCGCCCGACTCCCCGCGCGCCAATCGCTGCCACCGAGCTGTTGCTGCTGCTGCTGCTGCTGCTGCTGCTGCTGCTGAGCTCCGCTTCCCGCACTCCTGCCCCTCTGGTGTTGACGATGCCGGGGCGGGAGATGTCCCGTGCCGCCACCACCACTCTCCTCTGAACGCTGCCACACCTGCTGCTGCATAAACGGATGCGGCACTACTCCACCAGTACCACCGCCACCGACCCCGGCAGCAGCAGCAGTAGGGAACGGATGTCTCGCGCCCCGCGGCTCGCCCAGGTAATGGCCCGATGCGCGGTGGAAGGTGAGGACGGGCGGGGCGACGGGGTGCGTGTGTGAGTTGGGGTGGGAGCGGAAGGTGGGGGAGGTTGGGGCGGAGGTGTAGCGTTGGTGGTTTTGGTGCTGGGAGGGCGGTCCGAGGACAAGGTGGTGCGGGTGGTGGTGATGGTGGTGGTGTTGGATATGTGGCGGGCCGACGTCTTCGGGTGGTTGGGAGTGGGCGCGGGCGAGGGCGGGATGTTGTTGGTGTTGATGGGTGTGTGGCGGCGGTGGGACGTCCTCGGTTGTCGGGAGGGAGGAGAAAAAGTCGAGCGAGGGTTCGCTGAAGATGGAGCTGGGGGGCTGGAAGCCGAGCTGGTGAGTGTTCGGTGGGAAGCCGGGGGTCAGGGCGCAGGATAGAGAGGAAGGATGGTTCTGGTCGGCAAAGAGGGGAAAGTCTTCGGGGTGGAAGGTAGAGGGAGGGGAGGTGTGGGTTGTTGCGTTGTCAGTGGAGGAGAGGTCGGTCATTGGCGCTGGCGAGTTGAGGGCGGAGGGGTCGATGGTTTCGAAAGGAGGTGGTGTGGCGGAGTTTGCGGTGAGAAGAGCGCCGAGCTCTTGTTCGGTGAGCTGTGCGATGGATGTATGGGCCGGGCGTTCTGGTGGTGGTTGGTGGCTCTGCTGCAGGACAGGCGACTGGTCCAGTGAGAATAGGTCGTCTATATTGCTGGCAGCCTTTTCATCATAAACATCGCTTTGCTCAGCGGCCATGGTCGGGATGGCTGCCATGTGAGCAGCCGGTTGGGTGGCATCTTCGATCATTATCTCAAGCCTCACAGCTTCGTCTTCGTCGCGGAGAAAGGCAGACGAATATCAAAACAATAGAATGAGACTGAACAATTGGAGAGTAGGTCAACAATTTTGCGTTGATCTAGAGCAGGTGGAGAGCGACGGTTACACAAGATGAGCAGGGAGACAGTGGATAGTGAAGGGGAGGAAATAGGGGATGATCTTTCTTTGTCCAACATTTCAACCATCATCGTTGAGAACTGATCTCAAGACAAACGGGAAGGCTTTCCGTCAAAGTCGCGCTGTGGAAGGCAGGGTGTGAGAGCAGTTGGTAAGTGCGCAAAGTCGTAGCTTCACCGGTCTATGTTTGGTCTCGGGTGGATGCAGGCCTGGCACTCTTTTATTGCACAAGCATGGGCTGGTTGTCTTGCGTGATGGAACAACAAGAATTTGCTAGCGTATGATGAGCATGAGGCTAAATTATTCCTGGAAGCCCGGGGTTACGAGAAAAGTTCTAGCACAAGGCGCCGAGCGGCGAAATTTGATTCGATCAAGTCTCATTAAGCCACGGGGTAAGAAACCTACGCAGCGAATCTAAGATAATGCAGGGGTCTCATGCAGCAAGGCTTCTTGCACAGCATGGGTTGCTGCAACTCCGTTCTTTACCTTCCCCTCCCTCCCCTCCCTTTCAAAAGAAAAAGGCGTCAATGAGCGATTAGATGGGTGACTGCTACGACTCGATAGGAGTTGCTGCGGACCGAGGCATGCAGATAACATACTAACATTAGTGTACGAGGACATTCCACAAGGCGTAATTGATAAAATTTTAAATGTCAGCTGAAATGAAAGCATCGGATTGAAATGACCGGTCATCAACATCTGTAACATTGCGCAATCTACCGAACTATATACAAAAGCCTGAACAGCGCAATGCTCGATTACTCCATTGCAGGCAAATGTGAAAAGGAAAAAAACTGGGGGAGTATAAATTTTGCGGCCGGGAAGCCAAGGAGCGAGGCTTGAGCAGCTTTTCGGGTTTTATGTGCAGCCCAGATGATGCATTTAGCAGCCAACGTAGATAGCTGTATTGGTTTGTCAGCAGATGGGTTTGGAGCGTAAAGGGTAGTGTTGGCATACCGTTGGCGTACAAAGCATAGGTGTCAGCGTTGTTCAGAGCCTGGCTGGTGGAGAGCCTGGTAGCAGCGCTGTAGCCGTAGCCAAGGTCATCAGCACCCTGGACAGAGGTAAGGTGAGTGCTCTCGTGAAGGGTGGTGGTGGCCTGGTCCTGGGCGTGGCAAGTGCTGGAAAGAGCAGGGAGAGCGCTGTAGTACAGAGGGCAGTTGACCATTATGGCCTGCGACGGGATGGTGTAGGCCAGGACGTTGCTCTCGCAGTATCCGTAGACATCAGTACAGTAGTAGTCGGAGGCACCGCCGGTAGTGCTGCCGCACTCAGCAGCAGCCCTGGAGAAGGTGGCGGCGACGGCGCTGCGGGTGCTGGAAGAAGTGGTCTTGAAGTACTCGCTGAACTTGGTGGAAGAACCAGAGACGGCGGCGGTGGAGGCACGGAGAGCCAGGCTGCGGCAGTTGGTGAGAGCAGTGCGGGTGGCAGTGCCACGAGTGCTGGTGCAGTCGCTCTGAAGAGCAGTACGCTTGACCTTGGCGGAGAAGTCACGGCGGACCTTCTCCGCCTCAGCGCCGTTGATGTTGGCGGTGATCTTGTTGCTGATGTAGGACAGAGCACCGGTAATCTCGGTGGAATCGGCCTCGGCGTAGGGGATGGCACCCTGGGAAAGGAGGTCGAAAGCGCCACCGGAGCTCAGGTTGTGAGTGGTACCAACGTCAAAGGTAACCTCGATGGCCTCGCCAGCAGCGAGGCTCTGGAAGGCATCATCACTGAGGCCGGTGGTGATGGTGCGGAGGCGCACGCCCTCGAAGCCGACACGAGACTCTGAAATGGCGTTAATGGGATGCAGGACAGGGACGGGGGCGCGCGACGGGGCGTTCGGAAAGCGGGAGTCATCTCCGCGCAGCATTGCAAGTAAGGGTACGTACCAGCAGAGTAGATCTCAACCTTCTCGACCGCGGCAGTGTCCAAGAAGGAGCCGGTCTTGAAGAGCTTGATGGCAGATTCACCGTTGTTGGTAACGGTGGCCTTGACCTCGGTGTTGCCGACCATCTCAAGCTTGACATCCAGGGGAGTGTCGCGCTTGTTCAGGTTGAGGGAGACGGCGCTAGTGGCCGAGGCCAGGGCGGCAATGGACAGACCAGTGAAGAACTTCATCTTGGACAATGGAGAGCGATTGAGAGGACTGGAGAAGGAGGCTCTTTGCTGAGGATCTGGGCTGCTGAATGCTGCTGGAGATCGAAACAACGCCGGGAAGCCAGGGCTCTTTATAGAGTTGAGAGAGCATCTCGATGGATAGAGGCAGGATGCCTGTGTCCTGATCAGGCGGCTTGGCCGTTTCTGGAGCCAAGCGCAAAACAGAAGGAAGAATGGCAAGTGTGGAGACGATCACGGCGGCAAGATAGCAGCTGCAGTGTAGAGGTCGCGACCACAGGAGAGCGGACCAGATGCATGGCTCTAAGCGGGGATGCCGGCCTTAATCTCCAGGACTCATGCATGGAACGAGTAGCAGATGCTACAGCCAAGTGACCGTATCGGGCGGTGCCATGCCAGGACAGCAGACGGACATGACAGAGGGCTCTGACGTTGGCCGTATTGGCGGTGCCTCTGCCAGGCGGGCCACTTGGCGATGGCGGGCCTTCTCTGCCCTTGGCTCCATGTTGGCATACTCAAGACTTCTTGGAGGTTTGGAGGCAGAAGGTCGAGATTAGCGACGGGGGAGGCGAGCTTTGGGCGTAGCTCTGTCCGCGATCACATACACGAGGTAGATCGTAAGCCCAGTTCGAGACAAGCGTTAGAGACGGCAGGACGGCGAAGTGGTGTGCATGGTGGCAGCCGGAGCCAATCAGCGGTGGGAGCGGGGCGCAACACGGCGACGATAAGAGCAAGCAGTAACTGGATCAGATGCAGTGGAGGTAGGACGAGGATGGACGCGAGAGTTACCGGATGAGGCAGGAGCGAGGGTCCAGTAGGAGCCGGGGAGTGTTGCTAGCGTGGCTTTGCGGTGGGTGCAGGCTTGGCGGGCGGCAGTGGTGGCCGCGAGCGAGGCAGAGAAGGCCGAGTGGTTGGGTGGAGGGTCGGGTCAAGCCTTGTCGCCCGAAGCTTGGCCGCCGCGTTTTGTCGTGGCCGCCGCGTCTCTTCCTTCGCTGCCGCCCGGCGCCCAGCAAGCAACACACAGCACCTGCCGGCCTCCCCCGCCGCGGCCGGCCCAGGACACCGCGGCGCCCCCGTCGCTCGCTGCCGTGTCCAGCACACCACAGCCTCTGCGCGCACCTGCCTGCCCAAACCCGCGTGCGCTGGAGCCACTCGCCGCAAGCCGCGGGCACTGGGTGCTATCTATCCCAACTTACCCGCGCGAATGAGCGCCAAACCGTCGCTGCCAAGCCGCTGTGCGCCGGCTTGGCTCTTGGCGCAGATGGACCGCTGCCACTGCGACCCGCGGACGGCGTGCTGCGAAAGGCAGCTCGCCGGTCACGCTGTTTCAGCCCGCGACCTCGTGTTTGCCTGCGTCGGCCCCGTCCGGTGCGCCCCAGTGCTGCGCTGCTTCGGGCCTCGTTCCGTTCATGCGCCTGCCGACCTGCTCCTTCAGTCCGCTATCGCCGCACGAGCCTCACCTTATACGCGGCTGCAAAACAAGCATACTTTCAACCGTGCTTGTTTGTCTCCCCCTCTGCCGACCACCTGCTCCTTTGGCCCCTTCCTGCGTCATTGCGCAGCCTCGCTTCAACCCGCTCCGCCCTCTTCTCCAGTGAGCCCTTCTGCTGGCCCGCTTGGCGCCAAGTCTTCTCGACAGCTTGTCCGCCAGCATTATCAGCCCCGCTTGTCTTATTGCTGCTGTCACATCGCTTAGAAGGATTACCCCAGAAGGCTTGTTGGCGCCACCGTCCAATCCCGACTGCAGGACGTGATTCCTCCTCTCAGCGAGAACCTGGGAAGTTGCCTCCTCGTAGAAGCTCACCGAATGCACGCCAGTGCCACCTTCCAACCACCACCCCGGCCATAAAAGCTCATCTGCCAACTGCTCCTCCTCCAGCGAATAGAAAGCCTCTTAACACGGCATATCTCGATTGCCTGCATGTTCGGCGTCAAACCACCTCTATATACTCGCCCAGCCTAACTTGGAAGCTGAGTGAACCCGCTCGCCTGCATTCTCTCTGCGCATTCTTAATCCGGTAATCTCAAACGGCCCGCACGGACGCAAGGGACAACCGCCAGCGCTCGGAGACGACCGTCTATCGCCTCGGACTTAGAAGCTCGTGAAGCCGGAGAACAAACAATCTCCACTGCAACTTGACCGGTATCCGAGCATCCCCATCTCAAGCTGCCAACTCTGCGCCCCTCCGGCCTCGTCCTCTCTGCGCACCAACCCTTTGCCAAACGCAAACCAACAACCCTCGCAAACACCCCAAACATCCATGAGCCACCGTACCAGCCGGCCCCTCCTCGCCGCCGCCCTCGCCATCTTTCTCCTCACAACCTTCGTCTACTATACCACTTGCGCGCCGACTCACCTCTCCACCATGTCTGGCAACAACAAGAACAGCGAAAACACCCCCAACCTCTCCCATCTTCACATCTCGCTCTCCCAGTCTGCCTCCTCCCCGCCCACCCTCTCCCTCGCCGTCACAAACACCCACCCCTCCTCCCCGCTCACACTCCTCCCCTGGAACACGCCCCTCGACCCGCTCGCTCTCCAGCTCGGCCTCCTCGAGGTGCGCCCCGCCGGCGCGCACGAGCCGCTCCCTCTGGCTACCATCAAGGTCAGCAGGAAGCTGCCGCCCGGCGCCGACTCGCTGGTCACCTTGGCGCCCGGCGAGAGCCGCGCGCAGGAGGTCGTGCTGCGGGAGCCCATTGTGCCGCTGAAGCGGGCTGAGGGCGGGAAGGTGGCGGTGGTGGCGAGGGGTGTGTGGAGGGCCGTTTGGGTGGGCGCGGACGTGAGTGAGGACGCCGTGGCCAGGATGGGCGAGGGCGAGGGCGAGGCTATTCTGAGTGGCGAATGGGAGACGGAGAGTGTGGTGGTCGAGGTTTGATGTCGGCCTCGGGAATTTTTGGGAGTCTCGGGGAAAATTCTGGGAAGAGGGCGGGGGAGAGCGGGTAGTTGTTCGGGTGGACACGCTTCTTGAGGGTTTAGTAGGCGATTGTATGTACTGCTTGGCCTTGCGTTGAAAGTGATAGACCAATCGAATGAGTTAAATTGAACTCGTGCATATTTCACGACTCTGGAGCACTATTATTATTTTCGTTGACTTATTTCATTGTCCTCTCGCGCTGCAAGCCTTGCGAAATAAGTCTAACCAAAGGCATGTGCCGGACCTTCTTCTCCGCCAGGAAATGCTTAGTGGTGCGCCTAGTACAGCGCATGCGTACTTCCAGATCGAAATTATGTACTTTACGTCTCTCTTCCCTAAGCCTAGCGGTTTATTGCTTAGTGGGTCAGGTAGCACGGGTCTCAACTGTCGTCCGGCCTGCTATCACATCACAGGTCACCAACAGTATAATTACGCATCATGAGAGAAACTGTAGCGTTATTGAAAAGATCCAGGTCCTCCCTCCCTCTCCTTCTGAGACCGCTGTTTTTGTGTTTCTGAGAAAGAGTAAACTAATCCGGCCAGACGAGCTCTTCCGGCCTCGAGAATCCCAACGGCATCTCCTCGATTAAGGTAACGACAAACGAAAATTCCTTGTGGGACCCAAAAGGTAAGAAAAGAGAAGAAATACAGGAGAAGCAGATGCGGCGGGGGAATACAGGCGCCACGCCAGTTGGATGACCAAAATAGGAAGAAAAAAAAAGTCTCCGACCATTCCATTAGAAAGGATTGGCGAAATGTGATCCCTTCCACCTGTTGTTGTTTTGCTTTGACCATCGTGTATTGATTTGGCCGTTTTCCCGAGAGCGAGACAAGGGGAGAGAAAAAAAAAAAGGGAAAGGGAAGAATTTGAAGCGACCAGAACGCCCGCGGGCGACTCCATCGCATCTGTCGACCGAACAGTCACTGGATACTTGGTTGCCACGCCCGCTGGCGCATCACCACCGTTCCTCCTTCCCGCTTCCTCCTCAACCCAAGTATATTGGCGCTCCCAGGATTGGGCGAGACCGGGAATAAGGCATTTTACATGACGGTACAGCCGACGCCACCGCCCTTGCCCTTGCTAAAATGGTAGCCCATCTGGTTGACGGGCTCGTTGAGGTAGTCGGCGGGCTTCATGACAGTGCAGCCGACGCCGGGGCCCTTGGTGACGACGGGAGCGAAAGTGGCAGAGATCATTGTGGTGAGAAGGCCTGAAGGTGATGCAATGTTAGATTCTTGTTTACCTTTTCGGATGTTTGAGTTTGTGTGCGGGAAAGTAAGTGGGTGTTGTTTTTTGCTTACTTTGAAAAGTGTCTTTCGAAGTGAGTGTGATGCTGGGAGAGGTGGTTCTTCTTCAAACGGCCCGTCGCCTGTATCTTTATAGTGTTTTGATGTTCGCCTTCTGCCGGCCCGGCCGGTCGTTGTCGATGACGAAGTCTGCGCTGGCTTTGCTGGTGAGGAATAAAGGAGAATTTGGTTTTCGGCTTTCTTTGGCGTGTAGCTGCTGAAAGAAGTAGTTTGCTGTGTGGAAGTGCTGTCTCTGTTCCTGCTCCGGCGTGAGGTTACGTTTTGCGCTTGGCGGCTGAGCGTTGGTATTGTCTCTGGTGTTAGTATTGTCGTACCGCCACTGATATTGTCCCACCATTCCTTCACATCACAGCCACCCGCTGACGTGCCACATGGCGGAGTAGCTGCCCCCAGCGGGTATTTGTTCAGACAGAACGCCTCATCAGTTGCGCCTGTGCCTGACCAAACTCCACATCCGATCATAACCTCACCTCAGAGACAAGCACCGAGGTGAGAATCTAGGACTCGCAAAGGTACCACCGCAGAAACCCATGACGCCCAGTCCTACCGACAAGCTACCGAGACAAACGCCTTCGGTATTTTGTAATCAAAGGGTGCCTTAATATTGTTTCTCACATATGTTATCATTGTCCATCCGCAGTGGCCAAGACGCTAACCCCTTCGAGTAATTGTCCAGCGTGGCCCGCGGTCAAACAGGCAAACAAACAAATATCTGGTAAATCGTTGCTTACTGACCGATTAGAGCAGCCAAGAAGCAAAGACTGGCCAAGTATTTATTTCTCTGTTTGATTGTTGGCCACCGAGTAATTGTTCGTCCCCTACTCTTTGGCCAGTGCACTCGCCGTAAAGCGCTTGATGTTTGTATAGTCGTCTATAGAAAGTCATTAAGTAGTTATGTAAGCACGTACTCTCGCCCATTATATCATATTCCTTACAAACATTAGCAGTCAAAATTCAATTACCTTAAAGTCCCCAAGTAGTTCTAAGCTCAAGACCGACCGAAGAAGTAGCCAAAAACCACACGTGTACCAAATAGTTCCTCTGCTGCCGGAGATAACAACACACACACCGTTGCTTCTTTTCTTAATACATCCAAGTTAATTGTTAGTTCAACTATCAAATAGGTACGGGGCAATCTTGAAGACCTTTTTACTACTGTACATTAAACTAAGAGCCCACCGAAACTCAATAAACGCACTAAACAGTAATTACCCCATTACATAGCTAAAATACAGTCGTTTAGTTAACTATTTAATAGCTAATCTAGTATTATAAAACGCTTAGTCATAGTATAAGAGGGTTCTCTATTAAATAATATCGAAATCCTTAAGGGGTTTATAGGTTTAGCTAATAGCCATTGGGGTAGGGCAGCTTAGTAAAGATACGTTATAAATATCACGTGACACATAGGCGGCTTATATAAGCATTATCCTCAGCGAAGCTGGAGGCAGTGCGAGACTGGCGGCAAAGGAAGGGCCGAAGGTCCGACCGCCGCCAGGCGAGCCTGCCGTAAGTGGGCTAGGGATTACGTTCACAAAATCGAGGCAAGGCAAAACTTCGGTAACGTTTTGATTGGCCAATTCAATTGTAATATCACGTGAAACAAGTTTTATTGGTCAATTTAATTATAATATTACGTGGAACCATATCTTAGCGCGCCTTCGCGAACGTTAATCTCTCTATCTTTACAACCATTCCGCCGCGTCCCTATGGCCTGCGGAGGCCGACGGGGTATATAAATTATTATTATTATTATTACTATTCCGCCGCCACTACCTCGCTTACTATGCGCTTGTTTAACCCTCTATCTATCTTTAACTGCTCTTCCTTCTTTACCTTCTTTCCTACCATCTAGAGCTAGTCTGTTATAGCTACCGCCGTAGCTCCTCCGCCGCCTTCTAATTCTCCTAGCGATGATTTACCTTAAGTACTATCGTCCGCGAACGATATTCCTAAAGAAGAGACTAGGATTTATAAGAAGTATAGTTATAAGTTCCCTATAAGCCGTTTCTCGAAGAAGGGCGCAAAGAAGACTACTATTCGAAAGTAGTACGATAAATACTACGGTATTAAGAAGAAGTCGTACGCGAAGGTAAAACGTAAAGGTACCGATATCTTTTCGTCTCCTACATATCGCGGGCGGAGCGCTAAGAGACTCTAAGGCTAGCCCTTCTACGCTTAGCTAATAGCTTCCTCCGCTGCGAGGACGACGGCCGGGCCTTAACCTCTCCGTGCGAACGCTCCGTAAGTAGCCGTTAATCCTACCCTCTAACGCCCTCCTCTTTAGCCTGCGGATCGCCCTCTAATTACGCTTAGCTCTCTAATTACGCTAACGCCGCCGTCGCCTATTACGAACCCTAGAGGGACAAGGACTTTATAACCCCACGGGCAGAAAGCCCGCACGGGAAAAGACACTGCAAGGGCTAGGAACCCACAGGGACAGCAGAGCCGCAACACTGGCGCGCCCGCATGGGAAAACCAGCCCCAAGGAAAGACGGCACGTACGGGCCTAGGCTAGGTAGTAGTGGAAGCCCGCACGGGAACGACGCCCACGTAGTATAGTAAGACTACGGGAACACCGACTAGGTCGAATCCCATAGGGAAAGAATATCCTTAAGAAAGAATTACAAATCCTAGAAATCGGCTTTAAGCTAGAGAAACGAATAGAAGAAAGTTAAATAACTTATATAATCTAAGAAATAATAGTCTAGTAGTATAATACTCTCTTAACTAATATAAAAGTCGAATTCTAGAAAATAGGCTTTAGCGCCTATATTATATAAGGTCTACACAACCTACTTATAGATTAGAAGCCTTAGTATTAATCTAGCTCTTAGATTAATCTAATATTATAACTAATCTAATAGTCATTCTAATTTCTAGATTACTATAGCTTTTCTATAGTATATAGAATATACTCGTTAGGTAGTACTTTAATCTTTATAGTTAACTTAAGATTCTAATATAGACTTATTAGAGATAATAAGCCTAACACATATCGCGCTCTAATCTATTACGTAATTACTACCTATCGTCTTAATTCTTTATCCTTCTCTTATTTTTTAAGGTAAACCCTACTATTACCTAACCCTACTAAATAATTTTAAAGCCTAGTAGAAGAGGCCGCCATTATACTTTAACTACTATTTTTATAAGAGAAGATAGTTTCAAAAAAAGAAATAACTAATAAAAAATAGTATTATCTAATACTTAATACTAACTAAGTAATATAATAAACAACGTTAATATAAATAATAATAATTTTCTATAGCTAACTATAGTCGACCTCTTTTAGATTATCTAAGATATATAGGGCTAGATTAGTGAGCTACGCGGATAACTTTAGAAGTAGATTAATAAGAATATCTAGCTCTACTAATAAGTAAACGAGCTTCGTAACTAAGCTATTTTCGCTTTAGTACTAGCTTCTATTACGATCTTTCTAACGAACCTTATATCTAGAAATAAGTTACTAGCCTAAGTTAAAGAAACTACTATAAAGATAACTAAATCTAATTTCTTTTATAATAATTAAAAAAAGCTCTAAATCTATTACGAACCCCACGGGCGATAGTCCCGCATGGGTAAATATCCCCTAAGGGATAGGAACCCTTACGGGAGGAAATCCTGCAGGGAAATACTAACTATAGGAAAACGGCGCTTAGGGAGCTTAGTTAAGAAGTAAGCGGCGTAATAGAATCCCGTAGGGAAATAACTTCCTTAAGGGAACGGTTCCCGCACGGGAAGAATAAAAGGCTATAGTTATAAGGAACTATAGTCTAGTGGTATAATACTCCCTTAGTAAGGGTCGCAGGTAGAATCTAGAAAACTAGTAGAGAGGCACGTTACGCGATAATAAATAAGGTGTCAACCAGAATCCCCTTGTTTTTAGGCAACACTTATTGTCAGACTTTCTTGCCTTACTACCTCAGGCATCTCATTTATCTCGAATATTCTATCCTTTAGGCAACAACACTTTTTGATGTCCAACCCCGCATCGACACTCTCCCTCGGATCTTTAGTATCCTCGGTTATGTAGCTATCACTCATGTATATAAGCAAGCCTACCGGCCTCCCTCTTAGGCAGAAGTACACAGGCAGAAATTCGATTCTTTCTTCTGACCTCACCGAGTTCGGGCCTGAGGCCCACCCAATTCCGACATTTCGGAACTTCTCTCGCTCGTTCTCGTCATCTAAGAGCGATGAGCGTTTAGACTGTTTATAGATTATTCGTCGGCGTACATTGGCGATCGGTTCCCGTGTGGCCTGCAATTAGAGGAAACCAGTTGGCGCTCCTTACAAAAACATCCATGTGCTTAACATGTTTCTTCAGGATAAGTCAGCGAAATCGCCGATATTAGGCAGTTTCTTGGTAGGCCCGTACCTGCATTGAAGGGACGACCTGGACAGAAGTGGCTCTACTTCCGATCACGACGACGTCTTGACCTATCCACTCTTCTTCTTTGTAGTCATCCGGCCACCCTGCAGTGTGGATCAGGCGGCCTTTGAACTTTTCGAGTCCGGGGATGTCGAGGTATGACCAGCGGTGTAGAAAGCCTGTTGCATGCAAGACAACGCCACCTTCACCCCAGAACTCACTAACCACCATGGCCGGTTCCGGTGAGCTCCGGTCTTTCTTTGGCTCAACGACCTGTACTTTTACTTTCCATTTACCTTTTTCCTCGTCCCACCAGCAGCCCGCTACCTGATGATTCAGGCGGATGTAGGGTCGCAAGTCGAGGGAATCGGCGACATCGTTGAGATACTGGAGAATGTCGGCCGAATTGGAAAGAAGCCGTGGCCATTCTGGGTTCGGTGTCCACGGGTAAACGTACGAATGAGAGGGGACATCGCAGCTGTTGAAGACATCAGAATGCTCAGTTCAGGCCTTGCGCATCATTTGCGAGCAACTCACGCGCATCTGTAGAAATGGTTAGTGAATGCTGGAAAACATCACGCCATATGTCGAACACATACCCGGGATACCGATTCTCGAACCAGGTGCCTCCAATGGACTCGTTTTTCTCATAGATTTCTAGCGCGACATTTTCACACTGCGTCTGGATTTTGTAAGCCATGAGAAGGCCAGATATGCCGGCACCAATTCCGATGACCCTGACATGTCGATTTGCAGGGTCAAACAAGGTTGTCATTGAGACTTCATAGGGGTCATCTGCCCCGCCATGGTTGAGCTGGGCTACTTCTTCCTTCCGGTTTTCCGGGGATAACATCTTGCACATCCTTTTGAGGTTGATTGACAGCTGGTCGACTCGATAGCGAAGTTCGAGATCGTGGTAGCTTTGCTGAAGTCCAGCTAGGGTTTCTCAAATATTGAACTTAGCGATGAAGCAATAAAGCTCTTGGTCGTAGCAGAGGAGGGTACTGCCCTCTCATAATGATAATGATGATGATGATTCTTCATACACGCCTTCGGCCTCAACGGAGCATAGGGAAAAGGAACTCTATTCTACGCTGAGCTAACTTTGAATCCCCGTTAATACAAAGTGCGCTCTGAGAACTATTACAGCCAAGCTCCGCTAACGAAGCTAAATACGCATGATGTTCAACGAAAGGTTAATGGAAACTCCACCCAACTAATAAACTGCGGGGCGATCTCACGGACTTAAGCTATCTCCAGGCTTCTCTCAAAGCTAAATGCACATGATCATCCAACAAAAGGCTGATGGAAACTTCAACTGACTAAGAAACTGCGGGGCAATCTCACGGACTTACGCTATCTCCCGGCTCCCCTTAAGTGTTTTCGGCTACCTACCAGAGTCCCACAAATCCCTCGTTGTCTTCTAATTTGGGCTAGTTTCCTATCTAATGATTGGTCGAAGTTCCGCCATGAGGCGAAAGAAAGCGAGCTCGTCCGTGGCGTGCCGCGTTTTCCCGTAGTTCTTGCCGAGTCCCAACTATCCCAAAACTTTATTGGTAGCGCTCCAGTCAGGATAGTTTGCTTCTACGCTGATAGTTATCGACGTTTATTTAAGCCTGAGGCCTTCGCTTCATTCCCCAGATCACTGTAATCCAGCCTTATCCGGTTTTTTTTCCTAGACACCACCGAATTGTCTTTCGCAGAATCAACATGTCTTCAAACGTCAAGGCATTAGTCAAGGAGCTCTCAAAAGCCACAGAGAGCCTTCCAGAGGACCTTAATGGTACAGAGCTCGACCAGCGTAAGCACATTCTCGACCTTATGTACCAAATTAGGAGCGAAATCGAGCAACCGCACGATAGAGTTTACTCCTATGTTGAGTACATTGTCGAAATGGGGGCTCTTCGCCTGTTCATGGACTGGAATGGTTTCGCACACATCCCCCAAAGCCCAAAAAGCATCTCATATGCTGAGCTGGCCGAGAAGCTCGACGCTGAAGAACGACTTGTCCGAAGAATTGGATGGGCCCTCGCACTCCGGGGCATCGTGAAACCAGTCGGCGTCGATCGCATTACACAAACTAAGCATTCTAAGGAGTTCCAACGCAAGGAGGATTGGGGAGCGTGGTTCAGAATGGCGTGCGTATCCATGCTGCTCAAGACCATGCAAAGCAAACAGAGCTTACCTCACGCTTCTGCAGGTACGATGGCCAAAATAGAACCGCCGTTCAGTTGCGCCACTTCTTTGCCAAGTACGGACGGAAGGAACCGGTCAATGCTGCCAATGGCAACCCAACATCGTTCGCTCACGGACAAGAGGATAAAACATTCTGGGAAATTCTTGACGCCGAATTTTTGAAAGACTTCAACATAACCATGCGTCTGGTCTCGCAAGCTCATAATTCACCTCGCATATTCCCCTGGAAATGGTTAGTGTGCGGTGTCGCAATGAGGGAAGATCAATCAATTGACCTCTTGCGCATAACACCCATTTACGTCGCCACGAAAAGACGC
>JAJJID010000673.1:0-15991 GCA_022204955.1 Macrophomina pseudophaseolina
TATATTGTTATAACCATAAGGGGTCGTTGTTATTGTTATAACTATATTTTGCAATCTTGGCGTCTTGGTACTGAAAGAATGTCTGTCGCAGGCTTCGGGCAGCAGTGCGAACCTCCATGCATCACGGAGACAACGCTAATATTATGCGAGCTAATTATGATTGGCTCGCTTAGTGTGATATATTATAGGACGAATGATGAGCTCGCGCTCGACAAACCCTGTAAATCCTTTACCACCTATCCTTTAATACCTGATGACTCTTATCTGACGTAGCTATTTAACAATATCATCTGGTATCTTATTAATAAGCGCATCTACGACACCTACTACACCTACTACGTTAACGGCAGCAACACCACTACACTTCGACCTTATTATACGGTCCGAATACGTTAAAAAACCAAATCCAGCTCTTAAATCAAAGGTCCAGCGTCGAAAGCAATTCATCTGCAGAAAATACACTTCCTGGACTACACACCATCGAATAAACGCTATTAAACATGTCCTCTCTATCCATTCATTACCTGGATCATCCTCACAATCCTCTTTATTAACGCCGGGGCAACAGCGTGATATTTCATTAATGTTTACGCTAGTTATCTCCTAGAATAGCCTCCGTAATAGCTTTAATCAGCAAGCGTACAGAGAAGCACTCATTAGCCTACTTACACGACGCCGGATCCCCTTTTCAGCCGTCGAATAGAGCGAGATGAAGGATCTAGCCCTGGTATGCAATCCAGCCATTAAAGACCTACTCATCACCTCTCGGCATACCGCTGTCCGATACATCGCGTCAAACTATAAGCTATACAAAGGTCAGATTCGGGATAGCCTTGCCTCCGCTATTAGCCCCATCCACATCGCATCGGACCTCTGGACGTCTCCTCATCGACACTCTCTCCTTACTGTCTGTGCCCAGTGGGTAGACCCGGATTATTAGCTGCAGAAGGCCCTACTAGGGCTGCCAGAATACCGATATTCTTATTCGGGAGAGAAGCAAGCTAACATTATCCTCGGTGTTCTTAAGGAGTTCGAAATCCAGTCTAAATTAGGCTAGCACATAGGCGACAATGCTACCTCGAACGACACTTACCTAGAGGCCCTCGAATCCCGTCTGCTTGCCGATTACTAGGTTAAATTTAACGCCAAACAACGCCGGATCCGATATATTAGATATATTATTAATCTCTCCCTTTAAGCCTTCCTACTAGCCTCTTCGAAGGAGGCTCTTACCGCCGCCCTTGCCGCCACCGCAGATGCCCCCGGAGATAAGCTCCTCGCACAGTTTTCTGATGTTCTCGACTCCCAGCAACGGAGGCTCGAGGCAGAACGCCGGCAGCTAGATGAACCTTATCTTAAACAGAGGCATACTCGCCGGCGAGGCAGCCGAGGCAGCCGAGGATTAATTAGCGATGAATTCTCTAGTATTTAGAACATCCCCACCCTCCGCAAACTCTATTTATTAGCTGAATGGCTGCGCAACTCATCCATATATGCTAATCTCTAGGACGATGCTGTTAATCTTCGACTCGGCATCGATAATCGTACTAGGTGGTCATCCTGGTATGCGGTCATTGATAAGGCTATTACGAAGCAAAGAGAGGTTAAATCCTTTATAACGGACCACGAGGCGGCGCTTAGCGACATGCGGCTCACATCTCAGGATTGGGATTTACTAGTAAAAGCTTATAGATTTCTTTAGCCGTTTGCTTTAGCAACGTTATACGCTAAGGGAGACAAGTTATCTATCTCGCAGTCGTTGCCATTAATGGATAGTCTTCTTGTCTATTATAAGAATAATAAAGTAAGTTCTAGCATTATTAGAAGTGCTATGCTAATATTTTACTAGAAGTACTACTCTAAGAAGGAGTACTACGACCCTAGAATACTTCGTGCGATTAAAATGGGCTGGTTTATTCTCGACAAATACTATACTATGACCGACGAAGTCCCCGTATTCGCCGCCGCCCTTCTTCTCGATTCCTTTCGCAGAGCCGCCTATCTCCGGAAGAACTGGCCAAAGGTATAGATTAAGCCCGCTATCGATGCCGCCTATAAATTATAGGATAAAGACTTCGAGACGATACTCGTGCTAGATCCTTCTCCAGCTCCGTTATCGATGCCGCCGGCGGCAAAGCCTTCAAAGAAGCGTAGTAACGAGCTAGACCGAATTATAAAGGATATAGAGATAGCCACAGACGATCAGCGAGATGTCGATGATTTTAGGATATTTATTAAAAAACCTACCTTCCGGATCGATTGTACGCCTCTCGAGTAGTAGTGCCGTATCGAGTAGAGAACGAGCTATCCTAAGCTTAGTAAGATGGCTATAACGATTCTATCTATCCCGGCAGAGTCATCAGAACTAGAGAGAACGTTCTTAGGGACTAGAAGAACCTATTCATGGGATAGACTAAGTCTATCATGCCACAATATCTAGAGAATTAAGAGTATCGGTAGCTAGATACGAGAGGGCCATATCCGGCCCCTCCACCTCAATGGAATGGGCCTACCGATGGAGCCAGCGATGGAGGCGGATATGGAGGGGCTAGATGACGAGGTTGTGGATGAGGTTAAGTGGATCTAGATATATATTATTATCGTTTAGTTTATGGTTATATATGGTTATATAGTTATAACAAGTTATGGTTACGAGCCTCGTTGTTATTCATAGTTATGGTTACGACCCCCCAAATAACCATATATAACCATGTGCCTAGGTATGGTATAGCAATATACTCCGATGCATCCTCACAGCCAAACAGTAAAGGAATCGGGGTTAGGCTTATTGCCTACCAAAACGGTCAACCGGTATACTTAAGAATCTCGAATATAAGCTACGAGAATATCGTCTACAACGGCGAACTCGAAGGTATTACCCAGGCTTTTAAGTACGCTGGAAGACAGGCGAAACCCGGCCAAAACTTTAGAATCTACGCAGATAACCAGGCTGCTATTCTCAGGCTCAAAACCCCCTCAAACAACCCTGGTCAAGCGTGGCAGATTCGGGCTATAAACGCCGCGCTATCCGCTCAGTTAAAGGGAGCATCCACCTCCTTACACTGGGTCCCAGGCCACTGCCAAGTCCCCGGGAACGAAGTAGCCGATATCCTTGCTAAAGACGCTACAAAGCTTTCCCCTAGCTCTAGTACTACGAGCCTCGCCCTCCTAGGAATTAGGATTAAAGGCCTAGACCGAAGAGACTAGAAACTAAAGCTCGAGAGCTATAGCAAGAGGCCAAATCAATCCTAAAACTTATATACCCGTAATTTCAGCTGGAAGATTAGGAAGAAACTAGCCGTCCCATTATACTCGCGAGAAACGGCCAGCGCCTTCTACCAGCTTAAATTAGGCCATGGGTACTTTAAGGCCTATCTATACCGGATAAATAAGTCCCCTAATGTTCGATGTAGGTGCGGGGGCGAACAAACCCCAAAACACTTAATTTTGGAATGTAAGGACTACGTAGAGGCGAGGAAAATCTTAAAAGAAGCACTAGGAGCAGAGCTTACCCTCCGACTCCTTTTCCAAACGAAGCGTGGAGTAGAGGCTCTAATAGCCTTTCTCTAAGATACTAAGATTGCTACAAGGAGGTAGCATCTTAGAGAAGAGGCCTAAGAAGCCTAGGTGATTTCTAACCTTCTCTCTCTCTCTCGTAAAACTCTTTTCTACCCCTTCTTTACTCCTCTTTCTTTCCTTAGTATTGCAAAAGCTAGATGGGGAAGCCCCAAAACGCGTGCCGTTCCAATGACTCTACTGTATTTAAGCATCCTATATAGACTAGGTGGGCCCCCTAGGCCCCCCGTCCCACGATAGTCCTCGACTTATAAGGGACGTTAATGGATTCATTATCATTATAGGGTATCTATTAATTTCTAGTAAGACTTTTTCTATTTTAATACGTACCTATTCTTCTCCGTAGTCGGCGTTTCTTCCGTCGAATCCGCTAAGGGAATAGGGTTCTTTCTTTTTTCGATAAGGGATGTTTAGTTCTTATACTAGCTCGTTATAGATAAAGTCTTCGCTTAATTCGCTATCGACTAGTATCGAGATCGTGCGTCCTCGTAGGACTCCGGTAATCTTAAATTATCCCTAAAGTTTCTTTTCGGTGAGAGTTTTCGTTTCCGATGTGCGTAATACCATATGAAGGGACCTAGACTATGGCCCCTAGGTCGATCCTAATGCCGTAGGGCCATCTAGTTTTTTGGCTTCGGATAGCCGTAGACTTTACTATACATATAGTCTTCCCATTCGTTAACTTGGAGGTAGGCTTATTTCTAGTTGGTCTATTTACCGGTGTTCTACTTCCTTCGCTAGTAAACTATGTCCTTTCGCACCTGGTATCAGAAAGTTGGCTAGTTAAATTTCGTCCGGTATCCACTAGAGCGTACTATTCTAGATGGTTGCCGTGCCGTGTTAACAAAGAATTCTTACTAATTCTCGAAGGGAATCGTAGTCTACTTATTCGCGCGCAGAGGTTCCTCGGTAGTGGCGTTCGACAAGTGTCGTCTTTTTAGTTACTAGGAGTTCGTATTTCTTTCCGTCTTGTTCGATCCGGGTTTCCTAGAGGGTATTCTAACGCCATCCCTAGATAACTATTAAGGTAAGGCTTCTTTAATACGGGATCTAGATTATCTAGTTAAGGTTGTTCTATTCGTCGTATAGACGTTTACTAATGCCGTATCTTCCGGCGAGAACTTCTAATAAGATAAGGGTATCCTATTTATTAGATAGCGTCGGGGCATCTCCTAGCTATTTATTATCGCTTTCGGACGTACTCTCGTAGAGTTCTTCTATACTACTATTAACGAGTTCCTTATCTAAGGAAAAGTTATCGATAATATCGTCGGTCTCGATAACTTCTTCGTTCCTAGTTATTATACCAAATTATCGAGGTTCGTGGGGATACTATCTAGATATATCCTTACTACTTTAGTGCGTCTAACAGTCGTCGTTATAGTAGGCTATCCAGTGCAGCGTATTATAATTATCTTAGCGGGATGCAACCGATGTTTCGCGCTAAGCGCTCGAAGTCTGCTTTCCATCTTTCTTATTACGAGGGTTCTACGGGCACTTAGAAGAGAAGTACTTATCGCTACCGTAAGTAATATAGAGTCGATTCTTATAGCGCTGTTTCTACTCGTTCGTCTAGTTTAGATTTAGTCCTTTAGGCTTCTTATTGTTGTTTTAAACGTTATTATTACTCTTCTTAGAATTCTATTAGTTGGCCGCGTCGAGGGCTATAGCGTCTCCGCCTTCGAGGGTTATCTTTTCGCGGCGAGGCTTCGAGGTGTTAGCTTGCCGAGAACCTATTTTCTATTCGTATATACGACCGTCGATCTGGGACGTAAGGTCTACTATCTTCTAGAAGGTAAACGGGTATTCGTGGGTAATTATATTCTTCTTAACTTCGTTCTTTAGGCCTTTATAGAAGAGGTCGCGGAAAGCCTCGTCTAACTATTTAAGATAGGCTATAAGCTATTAGAACTTAGTTGCGTAGATAGCTATAGATCCTAATTATTTAACGGTTATAATATCGTTAGAGGCTTTGCGGACTTTATCTCGATTGTTAAAAGTAGCCTTTAGGTTATCGGCGAATCCTTTATACGTATCGATGATTTTCTTAGTCTTTTTTCGTCTCTTCTCGAGAGAGTGTTCGTTGGCTAGGTAGTCGCGAAGATATAGTTCCATCTACGCCTCTGCCGTTTCCCGGAGATAAGTTAATACGAAGAGTACTTTCTCCGCGTCGCTATTAAACTGCGCTTAGTTAAACTAGAGGTAGCGTTATATCTAGAGAAGGAAAGATTAAAGTTTCTTTCTATTCCTATCGAACTTCTCGGGTGCCGCTACTTTAACCTTAGTAGCGCTCCGCTTTATCGTATACTTAATTAGTCGAGCGTTCTAAGCTTTTAGCTTCTTAATAAGCTGCACGAGCTCTTCTCTAGTAGGCTCTATGGGCTAAGCCTATTCTTGGATACCTTAGTTCTAACCCTCCGCAGGATCGACATCTATTTAAGAGCCTAGTGCCATTGCTATTTCCTAAACTCGTTAGGGGGTAATACCTTACCCGATAAGACTTAATCTTAGAGCCTTCCTCTCCTTGCAAGGATAGTAGTTAAAGTATAACGAGCGGGCCTCTGCCTCTAAGGATCTAAATACTAAAAAGGAAGAAAACCTATCGAGGGGGTTTTCCTCGAGTGGGTATAAGAAGAGGGTGAGAGTAAGTCGAACACGTAATAAGACTAAGCACTACGTGCGAAGGCCGTATTACTAATAGAGTCTAAATTCTATTATTGAAGTTAACTACGAAGGTTAAAGCTATCTAAGGAGTATAGTTTATATATAAGTAGAAAAGTGTATATAATCTAGTATAGCCGTCTGTCGCCGTGGCTATTATAGGCGATAGTGGTTCTATATCGCCCGGGCTTTCGTGGGCGACAGGTGGGTCGGATAGACTAGTTACGTATTTAAGATTACATAATAATTCTCTCTGCCTAATCCTTCCTAATTTCTTTCCCTTCCGACCTTCTTATCTCTACTGTGGAGGCTGCGCCGTAACATAGTAATTATAGCGATAAAAATAGAAGAAATAAATATAATTAATATATAGATTATTTTAGTTATAGAGCACAGTAGAGTATATATAATAAATAAAAAGAGTAGTAAGAAATATAAATAAGAAAGTATAAAGAGAAAATATTAATTTTTAATAAAAAAGGATAAGATATAAAAGAGATAAAAAGTAATTATATAAATTAATGTAGTTAATAACCGAGCTGCGCATATAACCGAGCTGCGCACCCTACTACTAAAATCCATTCTACCTACCTTTAAACACGATGCATCTATAATACTATACCCTAATATCTTCTAACGAAGCGAGAATTAAGCTAGCTATATAATCTCGTAAACGAAACGCGTCTTTAAGCGAGCGACGCGCTGCGGCCCTCTACGCCGTTTCCCTAAGTACGCTCCGCAGCCGACGCGGTGAAGCGACTCCCCGACGCGATTGCGAGGCCAACGGACGAAAGCTTAGCAAGGAAGAGGAGTTAGTAATAGTTAAGCGTATATTAGACTAGGATTTAAGAGGCTTTCCGCCTACGAAGCTTACTGTGCGAGCAATAGCTAATAGGTTACTAGTAGAGCGGGGTGGCAAGCCAACAGGCAAGCGCTGGGTGGATAACCTTATTAAGCGATCGCCTGCGCTTAGGGTTCGGATAATACGTTTCTATAATCGCCAGCGAGCCTTAAACGAAGATCCAAAGGTAATTAGCAGGTGGTTCGAGCTGGTGCGCAATATAAAGGCAAAGTATAGCATTCTTAATAAAGACAGCTACAACTTTAATAAGACTAGCTTTATAATAGGTGTAATCTCGACGCGGTACGTAGTTATAGGCTTAGAAGAACGCTGCGGCAAAGCGAAACTAGTGTAGCTAGGCGATCGCGAGTGGACTACCGCGATTAAGTATATCTATACCGACGGCTCTATAATTCCCCCCTTTATTATCTTCGCAGGCAAGAAGCACATCTCCACCTAGTACTAGGACGGCCTCGTGCCCGAGGATTAGCCTATTAAAGTCACCGAGAACGGCTAGACGACTAACGAGCTCGGAGTCGAGTAGTTAAAGCATTTTAACGCGCATATAAAGTCGCGTACCGTAGGCACGCACCGGCTACTTATAATCGATGGTCACGAGAGCCATAACTCGCAGGATTTCTAGGATCTCTATAGGGAGAATAGGATTATCGCTCTCTATATACCCCTACACGCGTCGCATCTATTGCAGCCACTTAATGTGGGTTGCTATTCGCTATTAAAGCGCGCGTACGGTAATAAGATCTCGGCCTTAGCGCGTAGGCACGTCACCTATATCTCTAAGACCGAGTTCCTCCCAGCCTTTAGGGCAGCTCACGACCGGGTTTTTAAGAAGGAGAACATCCTTATAAGCTTTAGAGGCGCTGGGCTAGTCCTACTAGACCTAGACGCGGTGCTATCTAAGCTTAATATAAAGCTTCGTACGCCAACGCCACCTGCCCTAGAGACCACCACTTAGGAGCCTAAAATACTGCGTACTCTTCGCGAAGTAGACTCCTAATTAGTCTTTGTCCTTAATAAGATTCCGCGTCCTATAGGTTCTTCGCCAAGTTCCTTAAAAGAAGCTATGGTTCAGCTAATAAAAGGCACTATAGCGATGGTACACGAACTAGTATTATTACGCGCCAAAATAACTAACTTACGGAAGGCCAATAAGACTCTAACTAAGTGGAAATTAGGTAAGAGAAAGTATATCCAGACTAGAGAGTCCTTAACGATAGAGGAGGTAGCTGAATTAATAGCTCCTAGTAATGTAGGTAAGCGGGATAAGAGTAGGGAGTCTTCGAAGAGGGCACGCACGGGTGGGAATACGATATAATAAAGGCGCTACGGACGCTACGGTATACTAGGATATAATTTACATATCTATAAGCTAGATACTAATAAATCTAAAAATTCTAAATAAACTTATTACATTGCAATAGCTTATTATAGTGTTAAGATATTAGCTAAACTAAAAAATATAAATCCACCGTTATAAGGGTGGATTCAGCCCCCATACAAAATTAAGGTTTAGGGTTAGGGTTACGGGTACGGTGGATTCAGATACGGTGGATTCAGAAAAAGAAGTCGGATTTACATTAGATTGAGATATATTTTAGAGTAAGGTTAGGCGATAAAATTTTTTACGTACGACATGCCCGCCCGACCGCGCGTTCGAGCATAATTTAGCAGTTAGGGTAAGTTAGGGTTAAATTCGATAGGGTAAAAGTAGCCCGAGCGGAGCGGTGGTGGAATTGTAGAGCCGCCGGGTAGGTAAAGAGCGAGTAAACGCGCAGCCGGCAGTAGCGCGTAGTAAAGCGGGACGAGTCAGATAGTTTAACAATGGAAAGGGGCGGGTAGTTAGACAGGCAGAATAAGCCGGTTAGGAAAAAAGAAGACGTGTTTTTATATAAAGAGTAGGGTAGTAGCGATTAATAAGCAATAATTAAACGACGAATAGTAGACGGTAGATAGCAGACAGTAAGTATAAGTTACTATAACCGCCCGAGTAGCCGAGTATTTTTATCATTTGGGCGAGTACCGGGTCGCGGTATATAAAGAATACCGGCACGCCGTGTAGATAAATTAGATATAGGCATATTTATAGGGCAGATATTACGGCATTAGCGGAAAGAACGTAGAGGCGATCGTAGACAAGGTTAGAGAGTTTTTTAGATTAATTAGATTTCCCGGAGAGTTCGAGATGCCCGTAGACGTCGATAGGCCGATCCCGGAGTTATCGATATATACGGACGGGTTAATGTGCGAGTTATAGCCCAATAGATATAGATATATTTACCGGAATAAGAAGGCGATAAAGAAGTATTAGCGTATCGAGTATTAATAGTCGGCGGGCAGGTAGAAGGGCGGATCGGGTAAGAGTAAGACCGATAGAATCGAAAGATATTTTTAGAAAGTAGTAAGGCAGGTATATTATTAGCGATTTTTTACGAGCCGGTACGAATCGTAGTATTTCGAGGTACGGCAACCGGTAGAGAAAGAGAATAGAACGCGCGAAGACAATAGCGATAGTAGTAACAATAGTAGTAGAAACACATAGACGCGAGCGTGGTAGTAGATATAGGCCCGGTTCGAGTAGGCCGAGAAGGAGGCAGCCGCCGTCGTTTAGAACGCCGAGAGGGATTAGGCGAACCCGTAGTTAAAGCGAACATAGTAGTAGAAGTATTTAGTCAGTAAGAACCGCGAGGATTTATCGCAGTATATCGTTAAGCCGGGCGGCGAGGAGGACGAAAAGAAGAATAAACGATAGAAGGCCGCCGATAAGAAAAAAGACGATCCGAACGAGCCAATTAAAACGGCCGCGTAGTAGGCGATAGAGGACGTTACCCGTATTAGTTAGAAGAGCGTGGCGAAGCAGGCGGGCGTATCGATACGAATATAGACGATTAGGACGGAGAAGTATTAGACCCGATATTAGCCGTTATAGCTATATATAGATAAGGAATCGATTAAAAACTATACCTAGTCGTAGAAGCAGATATTAATATTTTTTATATAAACGCAGCGGTAGCACGATTAGAATAGCCCGACGTATAAATTTACCCGTAATTAGTTCGAAGTATTCGTTAGATTAGTCGAAGAGATAGAGTAGAAGATAGAAGAAAGTGAAGATAGAAAAGAAAGTAATAAAGAAAATAAAGATAATAAAAAGATAGAAAAGAAGAAAAAAGAAAAACACGACGAGAAAGAAAGCGAGATAAACGAAAAAGACGAAGAGAAGTAGTAAAAATTAACCCTAATTTAACGGGTATATTTAGATTTTTATATTAAGTTATTAAATTAACGATTCATCGAGCGCGAGTATAAGAGCGTATTAGTATACGCCGCCGCCGTGTTAGAAGTTAACCCGACGAATAATAGTTAGAGAGGCCCGGAGACGTACAAGTCGATTTTATTAGCGTTAATTAAGGTAGCACATTTTATAGTTATTTAGAAGACATTCGAGGTAGTAACGCCGGCGGAGGAGAACGAGTATTTTAGCGTAAGCGCGAGGCCGTGTAATTTCGAAGATAGTGAATACGAAAGCGGGGAAAGTAGTAGAAGCGGCGAGAGTAGTAGACGCGCTAGTAGAAGCGGGTTATAGTAGATAAATAAGATAATAGACGATTTTATAGTCCGCGGTAGCGATAGCCTAATATAGTAGTTTTTAGATTTGCGGGCGTACGGCATAAAGATTTATTTTAATATAACGGCGAAAGGGCACGTCGGGTAGAGAGATAGAGATATATTAAAGTATAAGAATATATTATTTAGCATAGCGTAGTTCTATAGAATAGTATACGGTTTAATATAGGGGACAGTATAGGTATTAATAGAGGATTTATTATTTTATAAGAGCAGGTAGAAGATTCTGGCGGTACTATAGTATTCGATATACGACGATCCAACGAACGGATAGCGCGGGTGAAATTTTTTGCAAGATTAGTATAATAGATTCCCGGTAGACGGGCGGTCGTAGTTATTCGAGCGAATTATAGAGGATAGCGCGATTAGGAGGCGGTTTATCTGGTAGAAAACGGCGTCGGAATTAAACCGCGAGGCGGTATCGGATTAGATAAGCCGGGTTGCGGCGTTTAAGAAAAAGTTATTAGTGTTAATATATATAATAGGCGGGCAGCCGGCGAGAGGGCCGGAGATATTAAGTATTAGGCATAGTAATACGGCGGAGGCGGGGTACCGGTATATTTTTATCAAAGATAGGATAGTCATATTTATTACGCGGTATTATAAGGGGTACGCGTTATAGAAAGATATTAAGATTATTTACTAGTATTTACCACGCGAGGTGGGCGAGTTATTAGTATAGTATTTATAGTTGGTTTTACCATTTTAGCAGAGAATTAAGGTATTAATACGAGGTAAATAGTAGCAGGGGCAGTAGTAGGGGCAGTAGTAGAGGCAGTAGTAGGGGTAGTAGTAGGGGTAGTAGCAGGGGTAGTAGCAGAGGCAGTAGCAGAAGCAATAGCAGGAGTAATAGTAGTAGAAGTAGAAGTAGTCGCCGCCATTATCCGCGCATTTATAGGCAGCCGAGCCCGGGGGTAAGAAGTAGACGACGAAGCGAATAAGATAGGTAATTAAGTAGAAGATAATAGCGGGGTTAGAGTATAAAGTTACGGTACGGGCGTATCGTAATATCGCGATAGTAATTAGCAGGCAGTGGATCCGCGGGCCAACGGCGTTTAGGTAGAACGATAGAGAGAAAAATAATAGCGAGTAGCGGTAGAATAAGAATGGTATAGCGGCGGCGATTGCGGACGCGTAGGTAGGGTATACGTCGTACGTAGCGGGAGTCGTATATACGAGGGGAATTATAGAGCAGTTAGAGTAGGTAGTAGAACGAAAATAGTAGTTCCGGGCGTATAGCGTCGATTAGCACTAATTTTTAGAATTTAAACCAACGGGTTAGGCAGACGAGCGAAACGAGGCGGCGGATAGTAAGGCGACGAGTAAAAAGCATAAGCGGTGCCCGTTTAAGAAGAAGGCGGAAAAGAAGTAGTTAGATCGTTAAATCCGGTTAAATAAGATAAATATCGAGGAATAGTTGCGGTAGTTAGTAGGTAAGGAGGCGGTTTTCCGTAGCGTATAAAAGCCAGTATTAGATGCGATTAAGATAGGGCATAGCCCCGTAGTAGTAGTAATACCAACGGGGACGGGTAAGAGTGTATTATTTATATTACCGGCGTGGGCAGAACCCGGTAGTATAATAGTAGTAGTAGTGCCGTTAAAGTCGTTACGGAAGGATATAAAGCGGCGGTACGATAAGGCGGGGGTATAGTACGCGGTATAGGGTGGTAGGCGGTAGCCGGATATAGAGTCGATCGTATTAGTAACGCCGAAGGCGGCGGTAGGCGAGGAGTTCGGAATATTTTTAAAGCGCATTAGGCGGATAAGATAGTTAAACCGTATCGTAGTAGACGAATATTATATCGTGTTAAACGATAGAGTAGATTTTTAGAAGTATTTATAATAGTTAGATAAATTAGCGGGAGTAGAGACGTAAATAGTATTATTAACGGCGATATTATTAGCGGCGAAGGAGAGTAGGTTATATAAAAGAATAAAATAGAGGGCGGACGAGGTAAAGATATTTAGAGGGTCGATAGTATGAAAGAATATACGGTATTAGATAGTTAGTAGAAAGAAGAGTAGTAGAAAGAAGTAAAAGAATTTAGTAGCGGAGTTAGTAGAGCGGAAGTTAAAAACGTCGGCGAAGAAAAAAGTAGTAGTTTATTATAAGACGCGGGAGAAGGTAGAGCGGTTAGCGAAAGTAGGCCGGTTCGCGTACGAAGAATTCCGGGTAGATATAAGCGAGCGGCGAAAGGACGAGGTATTAAAGGATTTCCGAGTAGATAAAGAACGGGTAGTAGTAGTAACGAGCGCGTTAAGAATAGAGATTAATATACCGGGTATTAGATTAATCGTATACGTAGGCGAGCCGCGTAGCATAATAGATTACGGGTAGGAGAGCGGTAGGACGGGAAGAGATAGCGAAAGAAGCGAGGCGGTTATCGTTAGAGAAGAATTAGAGTTAGAGTTCGTAGATAATAGAAGAGAGAAGAGAGATAACGACGAGTTAGTAAGGCGATATATAGACCCGGCGAATAGGTAGTATCGGTATATTATTATAGACGAGTATTTCGATAGCCGAATAGGGTAAACGGGGTACAAGGAAAGAGAAGAACGATATAATAATTACGAAGAGAGAGAAGAAGAAAGAAATAAAGTAAAAGAAAAAAAAGAGAAAAATATAAATAAAGATATAAAAGAAATAAAGTAGCGAACGGTAATCGAAGTAGTAGAAAAGAGAAGATAAGTAAAGAGAAAGTAGATAAAGAGAGAGAAAGATAGAGTAGCGTTCCGCGGATAGAAGTAGTAGCGGGCACGGCCGTAAGCGAGATAAACGGTACGGGCGTAGAAAGAGAAGTAGAAGATAGAGAGAATAGAGTAGTAGTTACGGCGTTAAAGAGGCGTTTACGAAGTATATAAAGCGGTAGGCCGACCGGTAGAGTATAGAATTAGTAATTATAGATCGAAAGAAGACCGGCGGGCAAAAGAAGAGAGGCGGAAAGCGGGCCGAAGAATTCGATACGACTAGTATTCCGATTATTTTAGTTGCGGGGCGCCGTAGAGTATATGTAATAGGTAGGAGAGTAATAAGATAGACGGGTAGAGAAGAATGGAAAGAAAATATTAGTTTAGTAGAGTTTTATTAGCGGCGGTATACGAGATTAAGCACGGGTACGAGGCGGTATAGAGAAGGTAGTTATAGAAGATAGCAGCGGAGAAGAGAGTAGTAGAGGTAGAGAAAAGGGCGGGCGTAGTCGGTTTTTTAGGTCGAAAGCGGGATATAGCCGAGGTAGAGAGTAATAATTTAGTTTAGAAGTTTTTATAGTTAGTAGAGCGGGTAGATAGCATCGAAGAAGAGGTATAGAAGTATATAAGAGTAGATATAGAAGTAGGCGAGAGTAGTATAAGAGCGAGTAGAGTAGATAGAAGTTTAGATTAAGATAAATTAAATAAGAATAATAAGCGCCCGCATAGAGTATAGGAGTTAAAACACGGTATACGAGTAGTAAAGACGACGTAGAATAGATATATAATAGAAAGTAGATAAGAAAGAAGCGTAGAAGTAAGTATAAGAATAGGTAAGGGTAGAAATAAGTTTTAGTTAAGGCGGTTTAATATTAAGATATCGAGTGCGGGCGTAAAGTAAAGAAGCCTAAACACGGCGTACGAATAGTAAAAGCAAGGTAAAATAGATATATAATAGAGAATAGATAGTAGAATAGCGCGGGGTATAAAGAGATAGGGGTAAGAAGTAAAGCAGATTTATATTTTTAAAAAACTAGTAGTTTCATAAATATTAAAATTATAGAATAGCGAGTTCGGTATTTTATAGAATAGGGAGTATATAGATATTATTTTTAGGTATTAATAAATACGATTTCGGCATTAGTTAATAGTATATTAGGCGTGGGCGATAATAGAGGTAAGGTAGAAAGGGGGGTATAGTAGTAATAATTTAGGTCGGCCCGGGAGAAAAGTTTTAGCGAGGCAGTTAGTATAAAAGAAGAGGCCGAGAATTTAAGTAAATAGTATTTATATACGTAGAAATCGATTATAATAGCGAAATAGATAGAAAGTTAATATATAATAGAGAAGAAGATAAAAAGCGAGTAGATAGAGTTTAGATATAGATTAAAAAGAAAAAAAAAAAAAAGTTTTAGCGAAGCGGTTTATATATAAGAAGGGTTTAAGAATTTAAAGAAAGTATTTTTAAGTAGATAGAAATTAATTCGGCGGTCGAAATAAGTAAAAAATAGGCAGTGAAATTCGAGTAGTAATAAGAGTTAGGATAAATAAATTTAGAATAGATTAAGGGAGAAAAGTTTTAGAGAGATAGTTAATATAAAAGAATAGTTCGAGAATTTAAGCGAGTAGTATTTATATACGTAGAAATTAATCGCAATAACGAAATAGGTAGAAAGTTAATATATAATAGAGAAAGAAATAGAAAGTAGATAAATAAAGTTTAGATATAGATTAGAAGAAAAAAAGTTTTAGTAAAGTAGTTTATATATAAGAAGAGTTTAAGATTTAAAAAAAATAATTTTTATATATATAGAAATCGATTCGGCAGTTAAAATAAGTAAAAGGCGTATAGTAAAATTCGGATAGTAGTAAGGGTTAGAGTAAGTAAATTTATAATAGATTTTAAGAAGAAAAGTTTTAAGACGATTAGTATAGAAGAAAGATTTAAGAATTTAAGTAAATAGTATTTATATATATAGAAATCGATTGCGATATCGAAAGGGGCGGAAAGATAGTATATAATAAAAAAGAGAATAGAAAAAAAGTAGATAAAGTATAGAGGCGGTTAAGAAAGAAAAAAGTTTTAGTAGAGTAGTTTATATATAAGAAGAATTTAAAAATTTAAAAAAGTATATTTTTACGATATATAGAAAGTAATTAGGCGGTTAGAATTAGTATATTATTAGTAGTAAAATTCGAGTAGAAGTAGAGGGTTAGAATAAGTAAATTTATAGTAGTTTTAGAAGAGAAAAAGTTTTAAAGAGATAGTTAGTATAAAAAAAGAATTTAAGAATTCGAGTTAACGATATTTATATACGTAGAAATCGATTATAATATTAAAATAGATAGAAAGTTAGTATATAGTAAGAAAGAAAATTAGAGGTAGATAGATAGATTTTAAGAGTAGTTTAAGAAAAAAGAGTTTTAGTAGAGCAGTTTATATATAAGAAGAATATAAGAATTTAAGAAAATAGATTTTAAGTATATAGAAAGTAGTTCCGTAGTCGAAATTAATAAATAATAGATAGTAAAATAAGAGTAGATAGCGAGGGTTAGAGTAAGTAAATTTAGAGCGGATTT
>JAJJID010000674.1:0-15951 GCA_022204955.1 Macrophomina pseudophaseolina
ATCAAGCAATGGCTGACGAAGGATCGTACGTGCTGAAGAAAAGACTGTGGGCAAGTGAAGACGTATTGTATATCATTAAAAGCTCCATGAGCGTCACAAAATTTGAGGGCACAGTATATGCAGTATTCATTAAGAGAGCTCTATCTATGCTGCATTCCTAAGAATACTTGTAAAGCGCATTCAAATACAGCTTTGAAAGTATACCTAGAAGCCAAAGCCGTTCCTGGCCTTTAAAGTAGATTTCTGTCTCGGCATTGATGTGCTCTTGCCTGGAGAATAGAAGCCCAAACGTCAAAACCTCGAAAGAAGAGAATACGTATGTTGACAATGCTTAAAGTGTCTTCAAGACTTGAAACCCCTGCTAGTAGCCTGGCTGATCAACAGCGAGCTGATGCGTAACAACGTACTTGAAGTCAGAAGACAACAGCAATCTCACAAAGTATACTTAAACTCCGGATGTCTATACCCAAGTGTCCCCTCGTCGCCCTCTTGCAGCCTATAATTTCTTTTGCCAGTGGCGCGCTGCTTGTTTTCCCACTTGCAATACAAAATGTTTGTGATACTGAGGATGAGCGACAACCCAAGGACGCCAATGTTGATTGCATGTCCGGTGGTGTATCTCGGCCTATTGTTGAGAAAACAGACGTCAGCAAGGGTCATCAGCGTTTTGTGGAGCCAAGTCCGAGTCTAGCAAGCCACCCCGCTCGGCGCCAAAAATTGGCGCCGAGAAGGATGCTTGGACGAGGGCTCGTCATGAACAACGATGTACGTCAGATTCGCCGAGACAAGCAGTGTTACTTACGCATCTTTTTGCAGGTAGGTGAATGTGGCGATGAAAGCTGCCATGTTGGCGATCATGAGTTGAAAGCCGGTACCCGTTGCTCGGACGTAGTGGGGAGCTAGATTGTTGGCGAGCCACCCCATGACGAGTGGAGAACAAGGGAAGACGCCGCATGCAACAAAGAAGGTACCACCATAGCGCGTGAGCGGACGCGCGCTCGCAATCTGCATGATGTACCCGATGATCGCAAGCGAAGCTAGTCCAACCATAAAAGGGCCGCGGACTTTGGCTTTATCGGAGCAGTAGCCGACCAGGATGACACTGAAGAAGCCAGCGACATTGGGTGGTACGGTAAGGAGTTGAGCCTTGACGGATGTGTATCCGAGGGTCTTGATGATTGTAGGAAGAAAGAGAGAGAAGGAATATATGGGTGTGATGATGGCGAAGAAGTTGAGAGACAGGAGGAATGTCTGCCAGTTCAAGATGGCTCGTCTCACCCAAACCCAATTGAATTTCTCGCCTTCCACATCGCCGGTATTTGTAGCACCATGGGCATCCAGACGCATGCGAGCCACTGCTGCTACACGTTCTTCTTCGGTTAGGAATTTCGACTCTGAAGGGACGTGAGGTAGGAAGAACATCGTCAGGATTCCAAAGAGGACGGTAATACCGCCTGCAAGTGCTCAAGTCAGTTTTGAATGGCAGAAAGGGGAGACGAAGCATCCCACCTTCGACGAAAAAAATGAACGGCCAGCCATTGTAGCCATCCGTCTTGATGCGTGCCAGACCCGTGGCTAGCAGGCCTCCAAATGCGCCGCTGAGTGGAGCAGCGCAATAGAACATTCCGATGCGGTAGAGAAGCTGATGGCGACGGTAAAACATGGCAAGGTAGATGATCATACCGCCAAGTAGGCCACCCTCAGCAAGACCGAGGAAGAACCTCGCAGCAAGGAGGCCTCCAAAGGACTTGACGAAGCCCATAAGCGTGCTGATCAACCCCCAAATGGTGACGAGGCCAGGAAGATAATATCCTGCCTTGAGGCGCTTGAGCACAAGGTTGCTGGGTACGTCGTACAGAATGTACGGGACGTAGAAGATTGCAAGAGCGATGTTGAACTTGTCTGCGTCAAGGTCGAGATCCTCCTCCAGCCCGTCAATTCTCGCGTTGCCGATGTTGCTGCGGTCGATGAAAGCGAGGAGCCACAGACCGAACAGCCAAGGGACGATGTGCTTGTCGAACTTCCTGGTAATGCGCTTCTCAAGCTCGGGGTCAATGGAAGTCTGATCTTCCCAGGTGGAGTTGAACTTCTCCAGATGCACCTCGCTCTTCTTCTCAACATCACTGGGCGGGGAGGCTTCCGACATGATGGAGGGCGGGAAGTGTACCAAAGACAAGTGAGGTGCGGGTGAGGCCAGTGAACTCTCGAGCGGGCGTGGGCAAGCAGGAGCACTGAAAAGCAGCGAAGAAGAAAGCGGCGGTCTGGATCTCTCACAAACTGCGAGGGGCGGCAACAGAAATAAATCGACAAGGCATGGTGTCACGGCGAGAGCAGCACAGCAATGACTCGTCCTATCGGCAACAAGCAATTCCCCGCAAGTCAGCAGTGCAGGGCCGCAACCAAAACAGGCGCCGGGGTTGGGATGTAGACGACCAGGCCCGATAAAGACAGTGGCCCGGGTCTGGGGCAGTAGCTAGCGGCCAGTCAGATCCGGGGGTGGCTTGCGGCGAAGCGGGATGGGAATGCGGCTGCGACTCCACCCGCCCGGTCAGTATGACATTCCGCGCCGAGCAGGTGGCATTGCAGCGCTGCATTGTCCGGGTCGCGAGACATGTGGCGGCGTCGAGGCAGGATGAGCTGAAGACGACGGCGAGGGAAACAGCGGTGGAGCTTGGGGTGGGACAAGCATTCTGGGGAAGCGCGAAGCTTTGCACGCGACAAGCCCGCCAAGCACGCTGCCATTTAGTGGGTCTGGCCTGAGACCCCGAACCGGGGCAACTGCACCCGACACGAACCCCCGCCAGCCAGCTCCCCAGCCCGCGCGCCTTTGTGCCTCCGACGCGACTCAACGCCTGCACCCTGCGCGACTGCTCGAGCTCCCAACGCCGCCCCCAGCCTCCGGCCATGCACCTCACCGAGGACGAGGTCTACCGCACCTCGACCCAGTACCGGCTGTGGTCTTTTACCCCCGAGCGCCTGCGTTCCCTGCGCCACTCGACCAACGCCAACGCCGCCGAACGGGTCAAGGCAAACATCAAGCGCTTCAGAGAGGCCAAGTCGGCCGACGGTGCCGCGCTCCAGAACGGCGCCACTACTGGCGCCGACATTGACCCACTCACCCCGGACGAAGAGCTGAAGCTGGTCACCAAGATCTGCAAGACCTGCGTCGACTTCGCCGACTTCGCCAAAAAGAACACCAAGTTCAACTTCCCCACAAGCGTCATTGTACGGAGCACTCCGCTCAGCGCTCGAGTGCCGCTGCTGACCGGCATTGCGATTTAGGCCACCGCCGTCCAGTATGTGAAGCGCTTCTACCTCTTCAACTCCATCATGGTCTACGATCCCAAGAAGATCATGCCCACTTGCCTCTTCCTCGCCACAAAGACCGAGATCCACTGGACCCCTGCCGGTGAGCTCGCCCCGCTAATGGGCAAGGGCATGACCGCCGATGACATTCTCGCCCCCGAGTATCTCGTAGCCCAAGCCCTCCGCTTTACATTTGACATCCGACATCCATACCGCGGTCTCAATGGTGGACACATGGAGCTCATAGCCTTGGCCAAAGGCGAGGCTGCTTTGCTGCCTGGGACAAATCGGACACCAGCGGAAATGCAGGTCGAAATGCTGCGCTTGCCCGATAAGCCCAACGGCCCGCCAACGAGCAATGATGAGAGAACGATGATCAACCGTATTGGCATAGCATACAACACAGCACGCAATACGCTTAAGAACGTAGCACCTATCTCTGATGCATACTTCTTTTACACTCCAGCTCAAATTTGGCTCGCCGCTATGCTACTTGCCGACGAGCCGTTAACTCTTTTCTACATGGACACAAAGTTTCCAAACAGCGCACCGCAGGACAACCAGCCTGCAGCGGATCTGAGAAACAAGGTCATTGCAACAGTACGAGCGTGTGCACAGATGATGAGTGATCAGCAGAGGGTGCTCGAAGGATCAGAGCTCGTGGAGGAGTGCAAGCGTATAGCGCGAAAGCGGGATATGTGCAGCGACCCGGAAAAGGCGGATCTCATTGGCCTGCATGCTGCACAGAAGCGTGGTGGAGCGTCAGAAGGCCAGTTGGACGAGAATCTGGCTAAGAGAAGGAAACTGGAACGCGAGCAAAGCCAAAAGCAGGCCGAAGATTTTTGGGGTCCGGAGCTTCCCGCGAAAAAGGAGTAGCGTCGGCATTTTCAACGGCGACAGTTAACGAACAAGCATTATCATGGCGTTACGAGGGGGGACGGTAAGGAAAAGCATCGGAGTTACTTGCGTCACTCCCTGGATGTGGACTGTTCGATGTTGAAGTAGTAATACGAATGCAAATGTTCAGAGAGCTTGATCATGTTATCCTGGAGGGGTTTCTAATTCCGCATAGGCTTTTACGCTTGATTTCGTTGCCTTTCGGTCAACGGTATATAATCTCAGAGCGATTACATTACATTTCCCTTTGCAACCACTTCATTGTCGCCTCCGGCAATTTTCTGCATTGAGGTTACTTCAGTTTTTCTTAACTTCTGACCCCATGACGGTCGCTGAATCGTCTTTCCACTTCTGATCGCTCGCGCCCATTTCACGACTGTTTTCCTAATTGCTCTCACAGCGATCTTCTCCTCCACACCGGGCGCAGCATGTTCCTACTTCGATCGCTTACCAGCCATTCTTGGCTGGATGGAATGGAAGACGGCACTCGAGTGAATACATTGATGATGCACGAGCACAGATGTGCGTGCCTCCGCCTTCCACTAGCTCACTTATTGGGTTATTGCGTCTGGAAGCGCAGAGAGGGCGCGTAATACAAGGAAGCGCGAATGCCAAGGATCAGCATGGTTGAGAATATGGGATATGGCTTATCGGATATTTTAGGTCATATGAAAGTTGCCTCGAACAATAGCTTTGATATGTGATGGTGAGGGACGTCCATATGTGCGCTCGAGGTACCTGCGGGATCAGCGCGCCGGAAGCGTGGCGCAGGAGGTGATGGTGCCGGCGCATCAACGCTATAGAAGATATCATGATAATTTACACTGTGTTGCTGTGTGACGGTGATTGACAACCAGCATGTGGCATGTGCTGCAGGTTCGTGCGAAGAAGTTGTGTGCGGGCGGCGAGCGGCGGGCGTTTGTGCCGCAACACCATGTTGAGATATCGCGACTGACCACCGACCGCGAGCAATGCTCAAAGGACGGTCTCGTCAGCGTGTGTATGTTCAGATGCTGCGAGCGCCAGTCCGACCGCTGGATCGACCGCCATCACTGGGATGGTGCGATCAACTCCGCGCGAGGCGTGCATCCATGTATACGCGTCGCCGCTCAAGCCACTTCACAAGAGCTGGCTCAACAACATGCAGCGGCATGAGTGACGAACATCCACGCGAGCCGTCAGCCTACAAGCAGCGAAAGCTGCGCTCTTCGCTTCAGTAAAGGAGCTCGTCAGCACTAAAGGCGAACATTTCTTCCTCGAAGGCCCGCTCAAGGCGGAGGTTTCAACGAAGGAGGGAGTGCTAGAGTTAAGCCCCAGCACTCTCTAACGCCTTCTTTCATGGAAGGGGGAGGGAAAGGGGACGAGTGGCTTTTGTCGAGAAGTCTCAAAAAAAAAAAAAAATAAAACCCCAAATCGCCACCAACCCTCGCCGCTTAACCCAAGGCATCTCCAGTGGTCGTGCTGGCGGATTTTGAAGCAGACTAGCCCAATAGTCGGCGCAAGTGCTTTGATCCGCCCCGGACTTGATGTTGCTTGGTTAGTTATTGCAAGTCCAGGGAGACCAGGCGTATGAAGAGGAAAAGAGGTATCGGGGCAGAGGGAGGGGCGGCTATATAGGTCGCAGGATAACCTAATGGCACGTGGAGTATATGCAGCTTATGTTATGAAGGTCCGTCGCTGGAGGACCGGACACTAAGACGGATTTGGAGGGCTAGCGAGCTGGAGGGAAGGTGCTAAGGGAGTTCGAGATCGTTTAGTGGGATCGATGGCAGACAACTACCATACCAGTGTATCCTCTCTTTGACACTAAATGAAATGTCTACATGCTAGCATTACGGATCCCGAGCATTTACTCCCCCTCTCCGCTCTCTTCTTCATCGTCTTCGTCCTCGCCCATGATCAGAGTCGGTACCTCCACATCGCCATCATCGTCCTCCTCGCTGTATCCAGTCTCAACTGGCACCGCCGCTGGTAGTGTTGAGGCAGGAGGCTCCTGTTGACCAGCCTTCGGCACATCTCTTGGTGGGCTTGCTAGGCGCGGGCGCTTCGGTGACCGAGTCGACTGCACTTCAGTTTCTGTGCTTGGCCGCTTCTCCGGTCCGCTGGCGGATGAAGACTCTCCACGGGCGATATCCTGGTCAGTAGTTGAAACATCTTTTTCTGCGTGCTTTGACCGTACAGCGACAGGCTCGGATTGTGAGGCTTCCGCGGGCGCATCATCGAGCTGCATCTTGTCATACTGCGTTAACGGTACCACCTCAGCGTTCTGCTCCGCAGTTTCTGCTACCTCAACTTCTTCATCCTCACCCTCATCCTCTTCTTCTTCTTCCTCCTCCTCAGCCATATTGAGGACGCGGTTAGCGTTGGGTCGAATGGCCGGAACCCGTGGGCGAAGCAAAGACTCCACAGCCGGTGAGCAGGGGTACAGCCGCGCTGCAAGTGGTAGCAGGCTGGGGTTTCCTCTCGGGTCAAGACTCAGCACACTAGCAAGCATAGCTTCCTCATGCTTAATCAACACCGCCGTACCATCGATGCGCGCCCTGATAGAGTTATCCATGGTTTCGGCTGGAACATGGGAGAGGAGCAGTGGCAGCAACTCATGAGCAGCTCTGTAAAGATCCGGGTATACCAATTGCTGAGGTTGCATCTTCTTGGTACTAGTGAGGAAGCTGTCGGCATTCATCGATATGTGTTGTTGGTTCTTGTTGCCATTAATCGTTGCGGGATGGGGCTGGATAGTCGTGTCGGGATCGCGGGGGAGGAGGTCCTCACAGCAAGCGTGCATGATGGAGTTGAGAGCCTTGACCTGCGCAGCAGAAAGCGTCGAGCCGACAGTTGGCAAGACCTTGGACAAAACAGAATATGATACTGCGCGAACATTCGCAAGCGACTTCTCCTCCTGGAAGACGAAAGACAGGCGATCGAGGAAGAACTCGATGACAGGGGACATAGAGCTGCCAAACCTCTCGGCAAGGGTTTCGAAGAGGCTTAAAGCAGCTATGTGGATCTGCGGCAACACCGTGTAGAGGTCATTTCGTTCCTCTTTTCCGATCTGGTCGTTGAAAGATATGCCACACTCTTGGTTTTTCTTGTTATGTCCTGCAGGTGCAGTGATAGAGAGGACTCGGGTGAGCAGATCCATGACGTGGGCAATGCGAAAGCTGACAGGACCAGAGGGCGCAGTTGGTGAAGCGGTCAGCTCTGCCAGAAGTTCAAGCAGACCAATCAGTCGCGCACTTCCGGCGTAGATCCCAGTCCAGCCAGGGAATCCGCATTGATCGGGCCCTGATTGCTCGACAACCATATCCAAAGTGCGATTAGTGGTGCTGGGTGGTTGAACACCTGTGACTGATTCCCAGTCTTCGATGACGGCACGGAATACCTTATTAGCAGCCTGGTGGGCCGCAGTAACGATATTCTGGAGGGACTTCTCCCACTCTTCCTTGAAACCATTCTTTACGGCACAGTTCGGAAGCTGAGCGTATAGGCTACGAGCTGCTGCCAGGCCGTCGGAGCTGAGGTACATGTTCTCGGCAGTCACAGACTGGGCAACGACTTGTGAGAGGAATTGATTGATCTTAGACAAGTGCGGGCGAAAGGTGGTGGGGTGACGGGGAAGTAGGCGAGCAAAACTCTCCAGGACGGTTTCAACAAGCTGCTGGGTGCCCTGGTCGCCGTTCTTAGCCCGGGAAAGGGTGTTTAAGCAGGAGGTGATGAAAGGAGTCAGGGAAGGCGTTGTGATTTCCCTGACCAGGGTTTGATAGTCCCGAGTCAACATGAATATGCGGGTCAGCGTGACTATGGCGAGCACCTTGGTGGTCGGCGGGTCTGGCTTGGTCAAGATGCCCAGAAGACCTCGCACCCACGGGCCGCTCTTCTGAAGCATTTCCCATCCGCCAAGCTCAATGGCGGACTTGGACAGGACGACGGCAGACCACCTTCCCTCGGCGGAGCGGTCCTGGAGTAGAGTGGAGATCTGGGTCCTGAGCTTGTGAACAAGCACGGCAGTCTCAGAGGCATCTTTTCCTGAGGCATTCTGGGGAGCGGAGAGCACGAGCTTGCAGGCCGGAAGCGTTGCCGTAACGTGAGGGATGAGGACGGGTAGCTGTTTAGCTGGGACGGAAGACAGACGGTAGGTGACGGCCTTGAGCACGTTTGCCGCATATGCGTCCTGGCTGGGGCCCATTTTTTGCGTGCGGATGCGGCGAAGAGAGCGGCGGCGCGGAGGAGGAGGGCGGTGGAGAATTGTGATAAAATAAATTGTTAGCGCACGGACGGACGGCCAGGGTCGCGGGTGCTCCCTGCCGCGTGTCGGAGAGCTGCTGCTCCAGCGACCTGTCCACCGAACGCGCTCCTGCTTGTACGCCTCTCTCTCCTATTGTCCCGAATGCTCATCACATACTGACATTCACCTCTGCTCCAGGCCAGGGCCCCCGACCAAAATGCCCACTGTACGTGCCGTCTGCCCGCCGACGCGAAACCCTGCCCCACGACGTCACCCCGGCCGTTGAGCTCAGACGGCGCCCCCATGCTGATACTCCCTCGTGCGCAGGAAAACCCGAAGGCCCTGAATTACATATCGCAGCTCGACGATGCCCGCTGCAATGCCCGCTGGGACGCCCTGCCTGAGCTTGCCCGCAAGATCGAGAAACATGCTCCACACCGCACCTGTGTGTCCTCTCGCTCTCCCTAACAGCCAGCCCTCTTGCTGAACTACCCCGCAATAGGCCTCTACACCACCGCCCGCGCAGAGGCCCAGGTAGCTGCTCATATCAGACAACACCACGATTCTGCCACTCCGCAAACCCCTACCACCCCGCCGCCCGATCTTCCCTCGCTCGTCGATTCGTTAGCCGCTACCAAGGATCAGGAGGCAACTCACAAGCAAGATGCCTTCGCCGCTGAGACATGTCTGGCGTGGATACATTGGGAGCTGGCTGAGCCCGCTGAGGCTCTATCTAGGCTTCCGAGCAATGTTGCCGAAGCCATAGATAATCTACGTCACAGCGACGAGTCATTCTCTGGTTGGACGCAGGTTTGCATTGTCAAGGCCGCCTACCTTAAAGGTACCTCCGAAACCCTGTAATATGAGAGGACAGCAGATCTCACAGCCTTGCAGGTCTTGCCCAAGAGAAGACTGGCGCAACTGCCGAAGCAATCAAGACCTATGAGTCCGTCCTACATTTTGTTGGCTCCGATATCCTGAGCTCCGCCTCCTTACAATTCAAGACCTGGTCTGAGGCACTCTTGGCGCGTCTGTGTCTGCTACTGGATATCAGCCATCCTAGCGATAGGCCAGAAGACCCTAATGCTGCTCTTCACGCATTCCGCCTATGGTCGCGGTTGATGGAAAATGGCAAGGCCCAATTCGCCGGCGAGGCTCTGACCGATCCGCCGGATATGAGGCGGGCTGTTTGGAAGGCTTACTACGACACTTTGTCAATTATCCTTCGCCGCGGTCTCCTATACAGCGGTTCTTCTGATCCCGATAAGGCCCTTCTTGGCGATGCAGAACATGCTTCTGAGGAACAATATCTGTCGGCGCGGTTACAACAACGTGCCGAGCTAACACTCGTGGAGACGGTGTATGAGTCGTTACTGCTCAAGGAAACTCGCTTTCCCAAGGCAAGTGAATCAAATGAGGAAGTCGATGCGTGGGCAGAGTCTGTTATGAGAAATTGGCGAATCATCTGCGGCCCAGCCTGGACGGATGAGGAACTTGGCGAAGGAGGCAAATCCGCAGTAGGGAAAGGCGTTCTTGATGTACGTGGGGTTTCCAAGCTTCATCTCCAGACAACTGATTCGCTTTCCAGATCCTCTACCGCGCCGCAACGAAGTCGTACCATTCGACACGGATATTGCGGCATCTATTCGTTGTCCACGCATCCCTGGCAGAATTCGACCTCTCCTTCAAGGCCTTTGATTCCTACGTCGAGATCGTCAGCAGGGGTAAGGACCGTGCGGAAAAGAGTGGGGAAGAGGACCCTGGCCTCGATGACGACAACACGGTCCTTCGGACTGCGGCCGAGGCGGTCAGGATCTTGTGCCGTTTTGGCACACGTAAGCATGCTGAGAAGGCAAAGGAGGTCGGTGAGCAGATCGAAAGGTGGTTGAAACAGCAAACGCCGCGGTCAAGGCCTGGCACTGCTACCTCGGAAGGTGCCGTTGCAAACAACTCAACCGAGAGTATCATCTCGCCTCGTGTTCTTGCGCTCGCGTATCGTGCAGTAGGTATCAGCCGCGCGCATTGGGCAAGGCTTACATACGAGGCCACCGCGAGATCAACGTTGCAGGCACAAGCAGCTCAAGCTTTCCGGAAATCTCTAAGCCCGGAATTCCAAGAGACCACTAACCTCGAGACTCTCTATGCCCTAGGATTGCTCCTTGCCGAGATGCGGGACATCAATGGAGCAATCAAAGTCATCAAGCGAGCCCTGTCATCGAACGCCCGGGGTGATGGCCTGAAGACACCTGATGGTGTTGCAAGCGAGGACATTGAAGATGTCGACTACATACACGAGCGGAAGCTCATCCCTCTATGGCACTTACTAGCCCTCCTTCTCACCGCCAAGTCTGACTTTGCTACTGCCGCGAAAACCTGCGATGCTGCCTTCGACCAATTCGACGACCCGGCCGTACTTTTCGGCAACCAAGGTGAGGCTTACAGAAGCGAACACCTCAACGACAGCTCTGCAGATATCGAGAAAAGTCGAAGCAGCTCAGGCAAGGGTCTTGTTGATCGCATGGAATCATTCGAAAAAGAAGGTATTCTTCAAGTGAAAGTGACCCAGTTGATGCTGCTTGAAGTCGTCGAAGGCACGACTGCTGCGGTCGACGCTAGTATGGAGCTCCTCGGCCTTTACAAGAGGCTGTACGGCGACCCAACTGGTACCCAGAAGCAACCCGAAATGGAAGACATCACGGCCCAGAACACTCCCGGTAACCGAGCAAGCTTCTTCGGAAGAACCAAGACGCTGAGAAAGAGTACAATCACTACGCATGATCAGAATGCCACGATACCTCCGACCAGAAGGAGTACATCTTCTCGACCGTCAACGAATGCCACTGAGGGTGCACCAGCAATTCAGGTAACGGATGAATCCGGCAAACACAGTCATCATCATCACCATAGCTTATTCCATCACAAGCATCACGAGAAATCTAGTAGCGGAAGCCTCAAATTGCGAAAGAGAAGCGCGAGTAACGTGAAAGCCCCTGATTCGGCTGGGAAGGAGTCGGAAAAGTCGGACAGCGCGACGAACGGCGACATCCGCCGGGGCAGCGCGCCATCATCTTCAGAACAACCTCTGCGACCGATCCAACACAACGTCTCGCCCAGCAAGCAACCAGCCCCGTCCGGCCATGCCGACCAGCCGCCTCGTCAAGATACCCGGTTGCCCGCGCCATTCCCTGGTCCGAACTTCTCAGCAATCGAGCCTCGCTTCCCGGCGATGCAGGAACGAAGACACACGACTTCACTTCTTATCGATGTTTGGCTCTTCATCGCTGGGCTTTACACAAGGGCCGGGTTGTTTGAAGACGCCAAGGGCGCGGTTGACGAGGCATTCAAGCTCGCCGATAACCTCGAGTCGGATGTCTCGCAGGAGCAATCAAGTGCAAAGGCATTCTCAGAGAGGGGATGGGGTGGCGGAAAGAGCATTGAAGAGCTCTGGGCAGATATTTGGGCCGCGGTAAGCAGAACAGATTTTCGTCCTGGAGCGCCTATCACTAACAATAATCAGCGGGGAGAGGTGGCTCATGCTGAGTCGGAGCCGCATGAAGCTCTCGGGCACTTCGAGAAGGGGCTCTCACATAACCCAGACCACCCGGCAGCTATTGTGGGCTTGTCAAACATTTTGTTGGACATTTACTGTCAGGTGATTCCGGCAGAATCAGCACAACGTGCTTCGGCACGCGAGGGACCATCAACAAAGGGCGCTCGAGGAGTTGCACCGGACCCAGAAGACCTGAACCGGCTTGCAGCCAGAGATCGGGCGTACAGCCTGTTATCATCTCTGACGAAGTTGGGTACGGGATGGGATTATTCGGAAGCATGGTTTGCATTGGCAAGGGCCTATGAAGAAGGCGGGCAAATACAAAAAGCAAAAGACGTGCTTTGGTGGTGCGTAGAGCTGGAAGACAGCAAGGCACTTAGGAAATGGAGCTGCGTGGGAGTGGGAGGCTTTGTGCTCTGAGCGTAGGGCACGCAGCTTTGTGGATACAGTCAAGATACCCGTCGTAAGTACAGATACGAGTGGAGCCTGTAACATATCCATAGCAACGATAATACCAGTAGAAGCCAGCGGGCAAGTGCGCACCCCACATGGGCGGAAATGCGCGCTGATGCTATTGTCTTCTCACTTTCACTGGCTCGTTCACTTGCGCTTCTCACCTTCTGTGCCCGCTCCGCCGCGCCTTCCTCCAACGCCGCCGATGCCCCACCGCAATTCCGCCCGATATCCAGCGTGAGAGCATGGAGTTGCCCAAGAACTCTGCCCGTTCTTGCTCTCCCTCCTAGAGATGTCCGAATTGTGGTCACAATGATCCTACGCCCCTGTCACGCGGACTACGGTTCAGTCCATCCACGTGCAGCCTGAACAGCTGCCTCATTTACACTCTTTGCACACCAAAAACCCCCCTTTCTTCTTGTCTTCCCTCCTTCAACCTCATCCAACACCCTCTGAGTTGGTCGCGTGCCGCCTCGCTGGCCTGAGGTGCAACAGCTTTGGCCGGGAGGCGAGACAGCACAAAGACAAGCCGCCGTCCGAAAACAGCAATCCCACGGCCGCGTTTCCAAGGATGGAGATTCAAAAAGACCTCGAGGTCTGCAGCACTGAGGGCCAGCTCAGACCGAAGCCAGGAAGATCGGAGGTCATGCTGCCGCCTTGCGCACCACCGCGTGAGCCCTCGTCCGGCCAGCGCCATCAGTCTCATGAGTCGTCAGACGACTGCTCGTCTGGATCTGAGAACAGTAATACCTCGGCAGTTTCGACTTCTCAGAGCAGCGCACCGTCATCACCTCAAACACCTTTACCAACCTTCAAGTCAGATAACCATGGACTCAGCTACGACGAGCAATCGCCAACCCCGCAAGTTGGGGTCAAGAGAGTGAGATTTGAGGCAATCGCTAGCGAACATCCTGGCGCGAGAGAGACGCCATTAGTACCCTTCTGCGAATCCGGCATTCTGCCAAACGGTCTCGAGCCCATTCACGCTCACCTTCACACTCCAGTTACACAGGATCAGCCCGACACCACAGACACCTCATATCTCGAGCCCATCTCGCTCAGTTCTTTCGTTCCAAAGCGCTTCGTGCGCATTTTCACCGGCTGTTCAACACGAAGGATCAGTTTTTTCGATCCACCTCCATTGGATCTCAACGTGCCCACCACCTTTGGGCCCTACATCTCACCTCACACTCTCGGCGAACTTCACATGACTGCTTGGACCAACCAACACTTCCCCATGGAGCCTTGCCTCCAATGCTCTCTCAAGAAACTCGAATGCCCTTTCATCGCTCGCTCCTCACCCACCAACGCCCACCTGGGCCCTATGGCCACCACTGTCAACGGCAAGGTTATCGTAAACGAGCGTATCAGCACTGCTCATCCCCGCTTCCCGGCCTGTCTTCGCTGCATCCGCAACGGCAAGGCTGACTGCTGCATCGTCCAGCGCCGTGCCACAATGGAGGAGATATGGGCGTTTCAGAGGGGCCTGGAGTCGTTCTCGAAGCTCTCAGGAGCCGAGAATGCCACCGTCATCTTTCCGACCGACAGAGACGTGACGTATCCGGAGCTGTTTGCAGCGAAGTTAGCGATGAGGGACGAGTTGTTGCAGGCGGAAGCGGAGAGGGAGGAGAAGAAGTCGTTCGCCCCGAGCAGGCAAGATCGCAGGTGGATAGAATCGGCAAGGATGCACGGCTGGGATGGCGAAAGAATTATGAGGGCGAGGGATAAGGATATGGCATTGCTCAGCGACAGTAAAGGTGTGCTGCTACCGCATGAGGCTTGGGGAAGTAAGTGGGTTGGCAGGAGGGAAAGGGAGGAGATTGCGTGGATTTCGGCGGCCGTGGAGTTGAACGACAGCGACGAGCTTAGTCTGGGCCCGTACGGCAGCAGTGGAGGTACTTTGAGTGCGGGTTTAGGATGCTAAGGGAAGGGATGATCGGAGGGGGTCCCGGTGGCTGGAAGACGGTCCCAAAGTGATGATGAGTTCCCTTACAAAACCCTAAAGGCCATGCATCACAGCCTGAAGGGAGCATGGCTTGGCAGGTGAAGAGATTATCAGAATGCCACTTTGGGCAACGGAATTTCACAATGGCATCCAAGGACTTTGCTCTATTCTCATTCATCGAAAACTTTTCATCGAAAAACTGCAAATATCTCTCAGAATCCAAACACGCAGATATATTCGATAGAGTATTGAGATAATACTATTCCACTAGATGGAATGGTGATGGGAAATCTGCGCGAGTTGATCCTGATAACTGCCAAATGGCAACACCACATTGAAAACAATAATCTTATGTAGGTTCTCGCCAGCTAACACAGAATCCCATGAATGCCCGCAAGTAGGACGAATGCCTCTACAATGGATGCGCGGTGCCCCGCCATAGAGCATGCGCATATATATCCTCCAGCCTTGGATACCGGTTACCCAGCAAACTGCCACTGCCCTTTCCTGGTCTAATCGTCATTGGCAAGTATTCAATCCAGGGCAGGATCCGGGGTGAAGAGGTCGAATAGCTTTAGCAATAGAATCTCGTTTCAGGGTACCGCCCTATCGATTTATCTGGCCTCACGTCCTGGCTTGATCTCTTTCGGTCTCCCTTTCAATCAAATCAGACCCTGTGGTGAGATTCCTGGGTAACCTCCACCACGAATGAGGACAAGATGATCCGACTGCTTCTCCCACCACAGTCTGGGGACTTCATGTTTCTCAAAAGCATGAACAGAAATCGTACGTCACGCAGTTCTTCATTAGACTTTTTTCCGCTTATTGTCTCCTCCTCCTCCTCCTCCCCCTCGTCCTGCTCGCCACCACCACCGCCACAGCAGTCGTCGCTGCCTCGTCCTCCGTCGACTAGTTAGCAGCAATGAGCGCACTCGAACACGACGGCCTCATCAGCTTGGTGCACGTTGTCGACGCAGCAGCGGTGACGGAGGAGGAGCAACGAGCGGGTCGATGGACGCAGACGAGCGACACGGTCGTGACTGTCGTCTTCGGCACCCTCAACACCCTGCTGGCAATCATGAACCTCCTCTTCGGCAGGGTGGTTCGGCTTGATGTGCGGAGGGAGTGGACAACCGGCGACAAGCACATGTTCGTTCAGACAAGCCTCGAAGCGATATACCACCGCTACACACGATCTGAACCGTTTGAAGCTGACGAGGCTGTAGCGCGGAGACATCGTGCCTAAGGCCAATTCGACGACACGCGCACTCGTGGCGCCTCTATAATATACAGATTCAATATTCAGAACGTGAATGGCAGTGGTCCTGGATGACGACGAGGCTGAGAGAGGGGGGAAGTTGGACCAGAGTTCAGCCAGACTGCGGATCGGCGCCAGCCCCTAGCCATTACGAAGCTTCTAGTCAATATCCCAGTTCTCTTCCCCCGCCCACACCCCGCAACGGCCCGCACCGCTTAGGTACAAAGATCCAGGGGTATGGGAAATCAGCTAGGCCCCCCAACGGGTTAGCAACGAGGAGTAGTCGTTGGGCATCCGTAAAATGAGTATCTTGACAA
>JAJJID010000675.1:0-15821 GCA_022204955.1 Macrophomina pseudophaseolina
AATATGGTGGTGGCATTTTCAAAGTATTTCCTTATGTTCACGGTGCCAAGACATGTGCGGACGATCGACTTGTGTGGACGATTGACTTGTGAAGTACGTTACCGACCTGCGTGGCGGATTCGCCTTCCGCACCACACACCTTATTACTGATAGCATGCCGGCATCATGACATGATTTCCAGAATAAATCAGTGTCTTGTAGAGGTTCTCTAGAAAAGAAAGAAGCGGTGGTGGTGTTGTAGAAGGGAAATATCGCTTGGGGCATCAACGCGTGCTTTGTAGAAACCCGGCAAGAGAATAACAAACTTTGTGTAATTTAATAGATCAGAGAGCTACAAGTAGTGAGATGTAGCTATAGAGCTCATTGATGGTAGTTTTCCAAGTATATTAGCAGAGTCGCACCTTCTATATTGCTTGGAACTTGAAGTACCTCGGTCATTTTTCGGCACACAGGGCTTTTCGTTACACTGGGGGGAGATTAGTAGTTATTACACTTCTTTTCCGCTGAATATAAGGCGGAATTAAATCCAATTAAGTCTTAGCCCTACCGACAGCCCGTTTGGTTATACGAAACCTATTAATAGAGCTTTATATATAGATTTTACTTAAATCTAGATCGTTCTAAGGTATTATATAAGCATCTCTTAAGAAACTGTATAAGTAGGCTATTAAATCGTATTAAGTATACACGGCTCACTTCTATTCTATACTTTATGCTGAGCAGCTTATAAAATGGCTCTTACAACTCAACGAGCACCTATTACTATATTCTACGATACAACCACTCGATTTCCTAGACAGAATGGATTTTTCCCGATGCGGGATTGCATTAACTGTCACCGTTTCGTCCAGGAGGATGAAGCCAATGTTATCCTCGCGGACTGCTGTCAGGAGCATTGCCATGTAGCCTGCTTAACAACTTATCTGGAGACGAATGGTTCTAAATGTATAACATGTCAAGCCCCGGCCGGCTGGACGGAGCTATCGAGGCAGATTAGGGTCTCTCGGAGTTCCGAATTGCAGTTCGAGAGCGCTACACGGTTTTTAATATACTTTGCACAAACAGATACGGTCTCGATTTGCATCTATTGCGAAAACAGTATCTCTCGAGAAGAAGGCTATACAATCTTCCAGAGTTGCTGCGGAGCCTGTTGCCACCAAAGATGCTTACGGCGGTATCTTTCTGGACGAGGCGTACAATGCTATCGTTGTTTATTTCCTATTGGGGAAACAAGCTTACGTCAGGGTGGAAATCCGTCGACTCCCCATCCTTTAGAAAGGCTACCGTCTCAGCCCCCGGTTGAGTGGCGTTCAGACCCAACGATCAGAGAGACACCGGTACGGACCCCGTTCGAGTCTACTTTGGAACCACTTCAGATGAGGGATTCGGCTGCCTCATCACTAAGCGGAAGCAACTCGGATATATTAGGGAGGTTCGAACAGCGGCTTCGACCCTTATTTGAGCCGCTTCGAATTGGAGATACAGGATCCCTCACATCGACCACTATACCTATTACAACTAATGTTGCGTCTGATGCGTCGACCACTGTACCCTTTATCTCAACCATTCATTCGTCAACGGAGGCTCTACCCCCACATTTAAATGAGTCAGGAAACCGCAATCGAGATTTAAACGCCCTTCTGGGCGAAGATGACGAGGATTGTCTTGTATGCACCCGACCGCTAAGTAAGAATCCGGCTTTGGCGTTTAGTTGCGACGCAAACCATCGATTCCACAGATACTGTATTGAGAAGTGGATATATCTTTGCGCGAGTAGCGATCGTAGCCCTTCTTGCCCTACGTGCCGACGAGGGATCGCCGTAGACTCTCGATTAGAGCCGAAAGACATTATTGTTCTAGAGGGGATTCGAGTAGCCGAAGAGAGATTTCGGGATGGCTTTCTAAACGACCTTCTAAGAGATATTCACCCAGCTTCCCCTAAGCTACAGGAGCTCCGTCGTATATATAAGGAAGCAGAGGATGCTCTATACTGGATATTTAGGGCCTTCTTGGAAAATTCTCCCATATCAAACGCTGAAGCTCAGGAAATTATAGAGGTCAATAAAGAGGTTGAGATTTGGAATCGAATTCACCATTTTGAGGACCATATAGGTTTACTTGAAATAGAACGAATTCGGGAGCTTTGTTTAGATAGATCTACCTGGAAGCACCAGATTCATACGTACTTTGCTTCTAATAGAATCTTAGTACCATCGCCTACGGGTTGGATACACTTGGAGGAAAGGCAGCGTTAGATAGGATAGGATCAAGATTAATGGTTACGAACTGAAGTACAAATTCCCTGTAGCGAGAGACAAGAATTGTAGAGAAATCCGTTATAATTCCTTCACTGTAAAAGCCGTATCTCGTTGTTGACCGCCCGGCCCCTCTCGAATAATGTTGCAACATCCTTGGGCTTCAGTGCCATGACTTCATCATCTTGCTTCAACTGAAGCGGAATCGGGTTATTCGATTTGCAAGACGGCCAAAATTCGTTCGCGTCTATTCCCTTGAGCTCGGGACGTGCAATAAAGAGGTTTTGGCTGAACCACTCTGCGAGCGGTTTCAAGTCATCGCCAAAGAAACTACGTATATTAGCCATAAGACTTAGACACGGTTGTTTCTGAACTTACTCCGTAATAAGGGGACGTTTCTTCAGCTGCTTCCACGTCTCGGGGGGATCGTAACTCATAATATCCAGGGCAGGTGGACGTTTCGGAAATTGAGTTTTCTTATTAAGAGGGAACAAGAGCAGCCACTTGGGATTGTGGCCAACTAGCAGGTTCTGAAGGAGTTTTCCTTCGTTCAGGTACTTATTGTTATCCATCTTGACGACTTCGGGATCTACGGGATGGTCCCGCCCCAGTTCCCTGGCCAGCTCTGCAACAAGACAGTTCCTTGTTATTTGCTCTGCAGTCTGGCCAGATTTATTTGTTGGAACCAACTGGGCCGCTCCTGGAGTGAAGTCCTGTGGCTTGCGTGCTGACGTAGCTTTGAGCCTTTTCCGATGCAACTTGTTTTGAGCTAGTTGGGCCGCAACACCAGCCCTTCTTTCTTTGAATGCCCAAAAGTAGCAGACCTTATAATACGATTCAGTGAAAGTCGTCTCATAAGGGACTGAGTCGACGAGACCTTTGATATGTTGGTGTAAAATCGCGATTTTTGAGGTCATGCCCTCATCAATCTGCAGCTGCCGCTGTTTGTATTGCTGCCATTGCTTGAGTTGCAGGAGACGTTCGGGGCAGGCCACCTCACACATGAATTGGACAGCGCGTAGAACCGAGAGAAGTGGTCGATTTGGTGCGTCTCGGACCACCTGGACTAGTAGAGAGCCGTCGAACCCTCTATCATTCGCACAGCGTAGCAGGCAGTCCGCCCATTGCTGCGGAAGTTCCAGCTTGCCGTGCTCAGTTTGATGGAGTACAGGTTGGTATTTGAATAGCGAACGGTGAATCTTCACGCTCTGTGGTGGAGGATCCTCAAAGGGTGAGTCGGGGGTGGGCCTCTTCTTTGAAGTCGGTGTAGGGACCGGGACTTGTGCAACTAGCCTGCCTTGGGAGCTAACATGTTTATAGCGATCCGTAAACATTTGGAGATAGCGTCCTCGTAAGCCGTCGAGCTGTGCCCGTACTGCCTTCGCGGAGGTACCTGGAGCCACTTCCAGTAAGGTCTCCGGAGAAAGAAATCCCTCTGCGCGGCGAATAACACCTATACCACAATTGTAGGAGTCAGGTTGTAGCCCATGCTCATACAACTTGCTAAAATTTTAGTATTTCTCGCTGAAGCAGCAATGAAGGAACATACTGGCTGAATACTGGGATGTTCCCAGTTAATTTGAAGGAGTGGACCGCCAACAGAGACGCGGAAGTTGTTGACAAAGGTGGCGATATTTCGTGCTAGTATAGCGGCATTCTCCTCTTGTCCCCTCTCCGCGCCAAAAACGTGTACCTTGCGTCGCTGGAACTCGACAACAATGAGAACCCAATGATTCCCCTTACCCTCATCATCGCAGTCCAGCGAGCCGTATTGGACATTATAAGCAATGAATAGGTGAGTGCAATTCGTGTCGTGTCTAAGTAATGGCAAATCCTCACTGCTCTGTTTGCGGGCAAGACCATTCCTCGGGAAGTTCTGGATGGCGTGTCTCGCCACCAAGGCCTCGGCAGATTCTGGCAAAAGTTCCTTCAGAACGGCTAAGATGACGGAGTCGTTAAGCCATCTACCTGGGAGAAGGCGCATCAAATCATCGCCCATACTGAGGGCATTCGAGGTGTTCTGGACGAGCTGAACCCATCCAATCTCGTCTTGAGCTGTGGGTAAGTCGATTATATCGTCGGCGTCGACGTTGCGATGGAAACCGTTGAGATCCTCCGTAGATGGTGGTTTCCCAGCTGAATGTTCACTGATGGAGATCAAGCCACCTCCCTGTTGGTATGGCTCTGTTTCACCACTGTCATACTCGAAGCCCTCAACTGTTTTTTTCAAGCTCTGTTCGCTCTGCATCGGAGGAACTTCACTTGGTGTGCCGCTGCCTTTGTCGCTAGGTGCTGGAGTTTGGAGTTGCAGAACGTTGCCATTAGCATCTATTGACGCATCTTCGCGTGGCGATGAAAAGTCACTCTGGGAACGGCTGGTATTGCTTGCGGTGGGGTTGAGGTCGTTATCAGGCTGGTCGAAGATTTGCTCAATGTCATGGATTATGCGTTCAAATTCTGTTTCCTCATCCTCTTCATCTTCCACTTGCTCTTCCTCCTCCTGTTCTTCCTCCCGTTCTTGGTCTTGGTCTTGCTCTTGCTTTTCCTCGTCCTCTTCCTTGTCCTCTTCCTCGTCCTCGTCCTCGTCCTCGTCCTCGTCCACTTCCACTCCCTCTTCCTCTTCCTCTCCCTCGTCCTCTTGCTCTTGCTCTTGCTCTTGCTCTTGCTCTTCCTCGTTCTCTTCCTCGATCTCTTCCTCGTCCTCGTCCTCTTCCTCTTCCTCGTCCACTTCCACTTCCACTTCCTCTTCCTCTTCCTCGTCCTCTTCCTCGTCCTCGTCCTTGTCCTCGTCTTCTTGCTCTTTCTCTTTCTCTTGCTTACGCTCTTGCTCCTCATCTTGCTCCTGCTCTTCATCTCCCTTTTCGAAGTAACTTATGCCTTGAGCTTCTATCCCCCCTTTCGGGTCGGTTGGACATGGTGTACTATCCGGGATGGATTCGCCATCGGAAGAACAGTCAGCTTCTTCAAGCCTGAGGTGCACTGCTTTCAAGGGGTAGTCAAGGGAACAGTTCTTAGAGCAGAATTGGTAGTCCATCGTGGCTACATTCCAGTCAGTCTGCTCCGCGAAGTTCACCGCATCAGCGATGTTGGGTCCAGCGTTGACTAACATATGGTACGTTCCGCTCAACGTGACAACCATTTCTCCAGCCTTGCAGACAACAGTATCATATTGAATCTCCCACTCATCTAGAAGATCTGGGGATAACAAGCTGTCCAAATGACGAACGAATTGCGAGCATAAAGGGGCGACAACATCCGTTGGAAAAAGGTCCCTTAGTTTTCTCTCAAGCCTTTCACGAGATCCCGGTGGCACAAATAGCCAGACTTTCGAGGCTCCTGCGAGTACTAGATTCATGGAACCTAAGTTTGCATCTTCGACATGCATGGCAGTTGATGATCCAGCTTCCGTACTCACGTACTCGTACGCAGTATGTATCCCAGGAACGCTTTTTCGAGTCATGCGAAGCCGATCGCCACAGTCGAGTAAGGATTCCGGAGGAAGACCAACACTCTCGCGCCATCGAGGCGAGTTATCGGCAGGGCCAACGAAGTAAGGAACACGTCTGCCTCTCATCGTAGCACTTGCCACGGTAGAGCGAAGTAAGTGGTGGTGGTCTGGCTCCAGCATGTCGTGATTGAGCCTGGCAAGATTTGGCAGCTTGAAGTGCTTAATCTTCGTACTGGAGTCAGTCCAGACCTTTGAAATACGACCTCGGATGTTGTTGGGAGTATCGACCGCACGATGGATGAGCATCTGAGACTGATAATTCTCAAGCTCGCCGTGAACGGAGTTGCTAATCTTCACCGGATCGACTGCCTGCATAACTTCCTTTTGAAGGGCCACCTTAAACCATCCAAGCTCTTTATAGTCTGGACGATCTTTAAGCACTTGCTGTATTGTTGGTACGATAGCGTGTTTCATCTGATCATGCCCAAACTTGATCCGTCCGTCATAGCAACTGTCGCGTTGAAAGACTTTCGATACTGGCTTTCGTTCTTGTGGCTTCGGTGGCTTGTGGACCTTCTTGGGTGTTGGTGGGGCTTCAGTGATGTTGATTAGACTATTAACTGTCTTGGCCAGTTTATCGGTGTGTGATTTGAGTTCTCGTGCAAAGAAAGCTATTTCTTTGAGGCTCTCGTTGCTCTGTTGGTTCTTCACTTGTGCGATAACTTTCTGCATTCCTGATTAGCGACGCTTTGATTCTACGAGGTAAGGCGCACCGATATCTTAGCAGACAGTTCGATCACATGCTTCTGGCACGTGGAAATGTCGATCGGCTGCTGGCCGCGCGTTCGAACACGGGTGGATGGAGACATAGGAGAGGTTGTGGGAAGGAGTCGCAGTGACCTCGTCTGCGCAGCCGCTCATGTTTTTATGTTCGCGCTGCTGTGCCACTGAGACGGGACGCGCGCGACTGCAGGACCCGCGATTCAGGGATCCCCAGTCCCTGATCCTGGTCCTTTCTCCTGGGCGCGCAAGGGCCTGTGCGTCGGCTGCGGCCGGCCAAGCGATGGACAGGTTGGGCTAGCGTGGACCGCCCACTCGACAAAAAGCTCGTCCGGGCGGACATGCTGACTAAAGCGAGGATGACAACAATCGGAGCTTCCGTAGCTCCCAGACTGCCATGGAAACAAGATAAAGAGACATAGAAAATTCTGAAATAGGCCAATACGCATTGCTAAGATAATTATATCGGATAGATACAGGTCGGCATGAGAGCGACCGTTAAATTCGCATGCCTTGGAGTTGAAAGGTCAACTTGACATGCTGCGTACGGGGGACTCCCGAAGCTTGAGGCCAGCCTTAAAAAGGGTGAAAAGCTCATATATACAGGAATGATCTTCTCGGTAAACGTAATACCTTTCCCCACTCCTTAAGCCGCCAGATCGAGTATTGACCGGAACATCGGGGATGGCGGCCTTAGTTGGTGTACGAATTTTGAGTTCCTGTATCATCTTGTCAAATAAGCGAAGGCCCTGTCCCAGCTCGGTATTGACTTGCCATTCAGGGAGAATTTCAACTAAGAAATGGGGGAGAGTAAAGGAGTGGCTAAAGTCTACTAAGAGGCCACCAGAGCAGTTGCGTGCAGCTATGTCCCTCGGATATACTCCAATCTTGTGTAAAGTCCAGAGGTCATCCTGCATCCGCCGTATTGATCTTCGCTTTGGGCTGATAGGCTTCTCTACTTGAATGTACTCCTTGACGAGAGCGCGTAACTGTCCTGTGCCGTATTCCCAGTTCCAATCATCAGGGTTGAGATAGAACTCGTGTTGTAAGATACTCTCGTGCTCGGCCGTCAGGTTGAGATAGCCATAACATGGTGCAGCAATTGGAATTTTACTGCTGGAAGGGCCTCGCGGTAGAACTGGGCGATCCTGCCATATGCACGACATTCAGCGAGGAAAGGGTCCGTGTGGTTGACAATGATGCTGCCGCGCACCCCGTACTCCTCCATTTCGAACCGGAACACCGCACGCGCTTCATCTAAATCGAGAAACTTGAAGTGAATTTCTTGGTATTATGTTCATATCGGCGTAGTTAGGCTGTTCATACCACTTTCATTGCGAAAGTTTCTCCGTCTATCGTGACCTTGAAAACGGCTCCAGCGCCAAACTATGGTTGTTCAGGAATTCTTGGAATTTGATCGTAGGGTTCGTTCTTGGAAATAGATGCAGTTTCGGGCCTTTGCAAGCAGGTAGTAGTTTCATTGAAGCTTGTTGTAGCCTGTAAGCTTGTGTTGAACAGAGCAAAGAAATAAGCACTGCTGTTTTTCTGAATTGTGTGAACTACAGCAGGTTAAGTACATGAGTAGTAGGGGGCTGTGCAAGGGATAAAACGAATGTGAATCATGGAAGTGCATATGAGACACGACCTCTGGTCGCTTGTCTTTTGCTTGTTCGACGGTCGGGAGGCATACTTGACAAGAGTCGGGTGCGGGAAAGGCGTACTGGCTTGGTTCGCGGAAGGCGAGCTGCATATCGCCTCTCCGCGTTCTATGATTACTCAGACAAGAACGCGACACCTCTATATCATCCGCGGACCGTCGGGGGCCGCTTTGGATGGCCTGTACAAGCTGGACTCACACAGAAAGCTTACGCGGAGAGTGACTGCGGCACTATCAGCGCGGCATTTCTTCTGCAGCGCGAGTTGTCAGATCTCTGACGTGGATCGTCCATGAGCCAGTGATCGGCTGATCCATGGTCCATCCCCGCCTCTTCCAAGATAGCTGGATGACGCCGCTGCTCACGCCGTCATGCTCAAAAGGGAATTTTTGCCTAGTGCGATGTCAGAAGAAGGGGAGAGGCAATGTGCACGCTTGTGGTGTCGAGTGCAAGAAAAATGGTCATGCGGACATGATGACCATGCAAAGCTCAACAGCTGGTTCGAGCTTACCTCGCGGGTCGGCAAACTCTCCGCAGTAGGACTCGCCATAGTTCACTCAAAGAGCGTTTGACGGGGGTAAGCGGCAGGAAAGGCAACAAGACCGGATAAACATCTAGGTAAGGCCTAGGGTCTTAGCATAACGCCACACGTACGGCGCAGGGCAGAGTACATATTACACTAGTCGATGCGGCAGAAGCGGCACAAGCGGCAGAAGTGTCAAAATTTGCAATGATACACGACAAGCATGACTGGGCCTGCCATGACAGGGTGTGGATGTTCGTGACAGCGGCGGAAACGGCGGAAGTGGCAGGTGGGGCCACCAATAATCGCAGAGACTTATGTGTTGCCTCACCGTTATGATAACATGCAAGAGGCGAATGATTCCCTTGCACCCTATCGTTGCAACAGGCAGAGGTGGCAACGTCCCGGCAGTTCGGGCGATACCACCTCATCCTGGGGATCATTGCAACAATCACTCAACATCCAACCGATACATGCACTCGGAGTCAAACTATTGGTTGACAGACCATCTTTGGAGGAAGTGGGGCGTGCCAAGCATTTTCTCAGGGGCGTGGGGGGAAGGAGGGAGAGGGAGGGAGAGGGAGGGAGAGCGTTTGTGTACTTATATCCGGTTTTTGAGTGGGCCTTCGCTTCATGGAAGTATAAAGCGAGCTTCACTCTTCTGTTTGATATCCCAGGCTCACTCTGCTCTTTTTTATTCCGACAGAGAAAGCACGGATATAAAATGCAGTCCTTCCACCCGAAGACGGAAATCCCACCACCCGAAGAGGAGCCTTTGCTGAGGGTCGAAGAAAACCGAGAGTGCTATGGAGCGAGCGATGAAAGCGATGTGACGGCCGAGTGGGACGCGGACCACGATTGGTATGATGACAGAGGTGAAGGCCAAGAGAAAGTCAACGAAATATCGGAAGTACGTCATCCAGCTTCTCAGCAGCCCATTGCTGACTTGAACGTAGCAAATCGAGATTGTGGTACCGCCGCCAGCAGTGCCGCTCTCACCTTCAAAACCTTCACCCAACGGCTCCTGCACGTCAGCCATGTTTGAAACAGCCCAGGACTGGCCCAACTTGAGCAGGGAAATCCATGAGAAGGTCATCAAAAAGTCAAATGAAGTAGGTCATACCCAGGCGGCAGCCTCTTAGTCCGACACCGATCTAACCACAGCAGAACGAGACTGTAGTACCGCCGCCCTCTCCGTCGAGCCCCCGTCCCAATGGCTGCTGGACGACAGCCATCCCACAAATGCTCTATATCAGGAAAGCAGGTGACCTCCTCCAAGTGCCCTCTGGTCAGGTTGCCCGCATCTTTTCGACCACGGTGAACATCCTTACTTGGAAGGGTTACTCTGACCCTTGGAGGGGCCCAGATCAGCTGCTTCGTCCTGAATACGATGGATCATGGCTGTTCTCAGATGGAAACCACGCATCTTACGTCTCTGGGACCTTCAGTTTCGCGCACCTTCACACACCAGATTGGTTGAAACGCGGGACGGTTTCCAAGATCCGCGATCTCTTTGGATGCGTCCGCATCTGCATCATCATCCAGGGGGTGGCAATGGATCGCACGCAAACGGCCGCCTACCGACTCATCGAAGCTACTGATGAGGAAGAAGCACTTTGCCAGATGCTTGCAAGCTCGTGGTACGGGCTATCCTGTATCTCGGTCTTCTTGTCTGTCACACCCAACAATTTCTATGCGCGCAAGTCGAACAGAGATTTGGGTGAAATATGCTCAGAGTTCGATCTGATATGGCATATGGACGACGCCAATGAGAGGCATATCTTATACTAGACGAGAAAGAACTCTACAGGACCAAGCTTGCTGGCAGGCGTCCTAGTTTCATCATCCTCTTTCTGCTTGCACCCATGTAGCTGAACCAATTTATAGTTTTGTGGCATTTTCCATAATGTGTATCCGGATGCGTTACTGAAACCCAGTGTTTTCGCTGTGGCTGTCAACCATATTCTGTGGGGGGCCTGAATAGGTTTCGCTCAGGGGTTTTCAGGTTCAGCTTATGCGGGCCCGGGCGCGGCGCAAAGTTGTCTACAGGTTAACACCTCGTGGACGTCCACCACAACCGCTAAGTAAGTAAGGAAAAGTAGATAGATTAAACCGGATACCTTTTTCTCTTATTTTATTTACTTTTTACCTTATATTTCCTAGAGATACTCGTACTACCGCAGGGGTGTCGAGTTTGATGTTCCCGCGTGGGCCTTAGAGCTGGGTTTTGCCACCTTTTACCGCCTTTTCCTACGCAAAGTCGGCTGCAGACAACTTAGCGCCGCGCCCGGGCCCGCATAAGCTGAACCTGAAAACCCCTGTAATGATTGGTTCGATTAGATTGGGTGGCGGGCCCGAATGCATGGACGCATTGACCACCTGTGACCCCGCATTCCAACTTTTCACCCTTTACACCTAACTTGCCATTTTCACCCAACCTCAAAATTCTCAAGTTTCGGCCGCGATGGTTACTACAAAGTGGAAGGCATCTGAAGTCAAAGCCTTTCTACAGTATAACAATATACAGTGGAAGAAGTTTAACGTATGGCTTATATCTTTAGTATTCTTTACCCTATTATTAACTAAGCCCTAGAGGTACACGAAGGCGGTGGGCGACGCTGTCCTATCATTTCAAGATGACTATTGGGTGCACGAGGAGAAAAGGGCTATCTATAGATGGCTGGACGTTCCAACGGAAATACACGCACGCGTTCGTATGGCAGTGAATGAAAAGCTCCGGAAGGACGGCGTACCCGAAGTTGGAGAGGACGTCATTTACTGGCGTATGGTACAGCTCACCCGGAATGCATGTACGTGTAACTCGCTACCTATTTTAGCGAAGCTAATTAGTAGAAGTGAACAAGGTCAAGGCGTTATATGTGGGTGGGGACCAGGCCTGTCTAATGCCAAGTGCCCCAGGAACCACCACATTTGATCCCGTGCAGGATGCTTCGGAGCAGAACCGGCTTACCCTGATTAGTGAGGAGGATGCGGAGGAGTAACTATGCTTGATCAAGCGTGTCCGGCATTTCCCATGGCAAGGCATACATATCAGCTGCTAAGCCGCTCTTTAGCTACGAACTATAATGTGCAGTGCATCTCTCTTCTTTACTGTTCCTCCGTTATCCTAGACGTGTTTATCAAATGTCCAGCGCCTCCTCTAACCATTTCTCATCATCATGCGCGTACCCTTCCTGGCCAGATAAGAAAATTCCGACCGGCTTCGTCTCGGACGACGACCTTTTTGACAGTCTGAAGATGAAGCGCTGTTTATTCGCGGAAGCGCCTAAACCCCCCAGGCAGCCCGAGGGGTGCACATACCGCACCATCCACAAGCCTGCCAATCAACAGAAGACCAGACGCCATTACCGAGAAGTCCAGCGGCGCGAAATGTCCCCTATTGCTGAGGCACATGAGTAAGAACACCACGTTTGTGTAGGGAAGGATGTTGATATGGCTAACAAGAAGTAGAACGGAGAACGGTTCTCACAACAACGAGATCTTAGCGGGGAGGAAGAATTCATAATTCATTTGTAGCGTATAGAACTTCCACAAATAGGAGCTTTGCACAAATTATGTCGCTTTTGCATATGAGAGACAGTGAACGTGCGAAGGAGAAAACCTGCTTTGTTTCTCTCTCCCTGCGCTAATCGGCTCCATCTACTTTCCCGCCTCGTGCAGTCATGCAGGTGGCGCCCCACTACGGGTCCATACGTGCCGCAGGTCGTCCGAAAGGGTTGAGATGCGACATTATCGTGTTCAATCCTGGTATCTGACACAGGACAGCTTGAAGTGGCGTCAAGCCGTGCGGAGCTATTGCCAATCAATGACGGCGGGAATGGCCGCCCACCAGTCCCCGAACTCCCCCCCGGCGGGGCAGACACTGCCACGTAACTACGTCGTGCAAGCATTAGTACTGCAGTCGCTCCCGTTGATCGATGGCCCAGGCTCGTCCGCATGACCAGTCCCCATGGAGAATGCTGCGGCATCATGCGCTTAAAAAGGAAAGATAATGCTACGGGAGCTGCATTCTCTACAGCTTATATACTGCGCCCACCGTTCGCTCTCTGGTGTCTAAACATATGTTTCTGAATCCGCAGGAATCATGATGAACCGAGGAAGCTCAGTGTCGAGTCCCAGCCAGTCTATCCCATCCGGTCTAGTGTCCTTCACAGAAAGCCAGGAGAGCGTTTATGCCGACGTGCGTAGCGACGAAGCTGCAACGAATGGTCAAGCCGGTGCTATTGAGCTTTCCCAGAATAGTGGGCTGGCGAGGCCACCCAAACGCGCTAAACCGAATCCAAGGTTTGCTTCGACACAGGGCCAGGTATGCTATTTTTCTTTACGCCCTATTTCTCATCATTCCTCACGCCTTATTGACTTATTCGTACCTTAGCAACAAACTGTGGGAGTGCCCCGGTTTCTGCACGACGACGAACCTGCACGATCCACACTTCCCAAGATCATGAGCTTGAACGACTTCAAGAAGCTTCCGGCTGGCGATATGTATTTTATTGCTGGACACTCACACGACATTCTCGGCACCATGATACCGTGTGCGCCCGCACAAGTGTTGGAAGGCCCACCGTCGCTCTATGGAAAGGATTACAGGGGAACTTGGGTTTTCGACACAGGCAATTCGCCGAAGCATATCACTCCCGACCAGTCCATAATCACCTATCGCCCAGACTGGCTGATTGACGAGATGACTGTTTCACACCTGAGGCATTTCGGGGAAGTCTCTATTTGTCATGTGAGTATGGCAAAGGGCTACGATTCCAAGGGAGACTACAGGCAGGCGTACAAACTTTCAACAGCCGCAAATGAAGACGTGGCTCTAGGGCATATAATGGTGGAGGCCAGCAACGGGATATCAACCATTTTTGTTTGTGCACGTATGCTGCTCAAGGACCGGAAGAACTTTTCCGGCAAAGCTAAGGAAATCGGATTGATGACCGTAGAAGACCAGGGCAACAGCTTTTACATATTTTAGAAATTCACTTGTTCTCTCCGGACGGATTGGTGGTTGAAGCTGTGTGCCTACAGCTTTTTAATGAGAGTCACGTTACTTGCTCTTCCTCTATAGGACACCCTAATGAGAATGATCCCTCTGTTCTTTGATCGTCGAGAAGAAAGACATCTTGTGACCGATCAGCTGAGCACGAATACCGGGAATACCACATATTGGGTCGTTACTAAGGAGCGAGTACGAAGGATCAGCTCCTTCGCCATCATTTATGGATTGAACATGGGGTAACGTGTCAGCTGTCAGTCCACTTCTTAGATTGGAAAGACCTCCGTGAACCACATCTTTGTTGGCTCCATCCCAACGCTGCAATCGGGGGAACGATTGGACCGGGGCTGCTCCCCCTCACACGGGATTCGGGCTTTGCTACATAGCAACGCTACCTTGCCAGGGTCCGTACCAGGAACGCCTCTCGGCTTGATACGTGTTTGATAGGGGTGGCAGGCTGCCATGACAGGCTGTCAATCGTTCGTCGCATATGGCACCATCTCCGCGCCTCACGTCATATCCAATGCAGGCCAATCTTGTGTTTGTGCCGCTTGCGCCGGGAAATGCTGAAATAATGGGCACAAGGGGCCGTAAATACCTAGATGAGTCCATAGACGGAAGAAAGTGACGAGGGGCGTGCTAGTAGCGACTTGCGACAGGCCGAAAAAGTCAGCTATTGGCCTCCTGAGAAGCGCGTGTAGGCTGCAGACGGCACAGCACCCATATTTGGCATGTTAACGGCGGATCATTCCACGTACGAACGTAGTATGGCTACGGTGACTGGCAGGGACGAGTGTTGGTTGGCAGGTGCGGCGCAGATATACAACCTGCCACACCCAAACAAGACCACTGTGACAGAACGAATAGCACTCAGCACGCAGTCGAGTGATTCTACGAATGCTGGAAAAGAAAAAGGTTTTCTCCTTTCTGAGTTTCTTCTGCCCCGCTTTGTGACAATCTGTCTTCTTCGCACTGAGAGTGCCATCAACAAAATCCGTCCCTGTTTCACAACAAACTCGCACTCAGGGCCCATTCAGACAAAGGTCCATGTCCGTGGTTCGAAGCAACGTGTCCGCATTCGAAGCCCTTCCGGCGGAGCTATTGGACATGGTTGTCACAGTTGTCCGGAATGAGTCGACGAGATCATTTCTCCACCTTCTCCTATGCAGCCGCCAACTACTAGAGGCTGGTCGACCTATACTCTACAGGGACGTCGTCCTCACGTCACGCACCATAGAAGCATCCCTGGGGAGGTTCCTTGTGAAGCATCTTTCCGCGGTTCGCACGATCACAATCTCTATAGATGGTAAGGTTGAGTGGCTGCTGTTGCAGGCCCTCCAACGATGCACGCGGCTGAAAACGGTATCGTTCACAATCCTAAGGGCTACAGACCGTCACGAGAGCCACCAGGTCTGCCCGACGGAGGAACTGTTCGTTCACGCACTGTTGCACCACTTGCCACCCACCGTCACAAGCCTGAACCTGGACATAGCCGGCTATGTTGGCTTCAACTGTCTACTCTCCCGCTCCGGCGAGCGTCGAATACTACATCAGCTTCCACGCCAACTCGACCACCTTCGATTGCGTCTTGGTCACCTCAGTACGGAGGACGTGCCGATACAGATTCCCCGGTTCCATGGCGCCCTCAGTTGCCTCCACGTGGACACCTACGTAGACACTGTTGAAGCTCTGCCGCGGTGCCTGGGCGGCGAAATATACAGCATGAGTCTCCGTCGCTTCACTAGCACTAACCTACAGGATAACGGCATGGAGTTCTTTCCATCTTCGCGGCCCTCGCGGCCCGCCTTCGTGGACCACATATCGGGCCTGCGGATCACGATGATCCAACTGCCTGTAAGAGTATTCGTCTGCGGCCGATCCTCTATCAACATTGCCCCTCAGCACTCCCTCATATTAGATGGGCTGGATCCGGGTTGTACTCGTCCCCCAGGAGATGAGGATAGTCCTATCAGCCGTTGCATGCTGGTATGAGACATCCAGCGGTGCGTTGCTCCCAGGGTTTCATGAAACGTATGAGTACGATCCTTGGATCGGGCAGTCGCTGGAATGCTTGGATATATCATGTAACAGCCAGGCGGGCTGGTATAAAATTGATCATTTCGGATTAGTGGATGTTTCCCGCTTC
>JAJJID010000676.1:0-15804 GCA_022204955.1 Macrophomina pseudophaseolina
AAACACACACCGCCCCGAAGCAACTTCGACTAGTTTGCATCTCGAGTCTCTCTCGGGAGTCTATAAACATACTTCCAAGGTAAGACCGGTTTTAGGCTTTTTTTCCTTTGGTTTTAGGCCGTAGAAGGAAATGGGGCGGTCTCATGTATGCTCTCGGTCGATCCCCTTATGGCACGAAGAAGTGCTCGAACTGCGCCCCCAACTATCACGGGTATTAGAGTCGTATTTGGGGAGAATATATAGAACGCACCCCAAGAAAGGTATTGCGCTATGTTTTTCTATCATCCAGTCTTGAGCATATACTATCCCGGGAGTGGCGCCGAGCGAGTGGGTGTTCCACGCCAAGGCATCGCTAGGATTGCATGTGGTGTGGGCTGCACAAGCACCCGGAACTCCGCCGTCAGCACCCGGAACTCCGCAATCAGCACTCTTGGCCTGTGCGGCTCAGAGCCCTGACTCCCAATGCCGTGCCCTGACGCTTGCTCTCGCGCCCTACTCCGCCCTAAAGCACCGCCCCACACCCGTCTAATGCACTAATGAGTCATCGTTCGATCCTGGAGGCACGCCGAGCGCCCTCGTTTGCCTGGAAAGGCCGCCGCCGGGACGTCACGTCCGGCTCTAACTTCTCCGCCCGCCGCCACCGCTGTTAATTCTGCCTGCCCGCTCGAGCCTTAGAGGCAATGCCAAGCGCGAGGTGGAGCGCGAGAGATCGAGTTCGAGCCAACTACTCCTCTCGTTGCCCGAACGCATAATCGGCCCGCTCCTTGGCCCCACTTTTACTGACGACAACGATAGTTAACACACCCCATCTACCTCTACGGCTCATAGGCACAAAAAACGCATCTGTGTGCTTCCCAGCACAATACGACATCGCTCACGGCTACGTCGTTTGGTGGGCTACATTGCGTAGGCCACCTTGATCGACCTTCCCATGCCGCTGGCGGAGTATTTCACGCATGAGCTTATGGTCTTCAGAGCAGCCTTTATCGTCTTCCCTGTGCGGACCGCTGGAAGAGGCGCAATTTACCGTCGTGGTTAGCAACCAGGCGTCTTCTCTATAGCCAGTGGCTGCGCACTTCACGTACCTTTCTTCTCCTCGGCAGTGGAACCGTAGGTGGTGGTAGCTCTGGCATTTGGAGTAGTGTCTCTGCCGTGGGCAGTGCTCAAAACACATTGGTGTTCGCCGCCTCTCCACCCGCATGAATTACTCTCCTGGCAAGAGTGAGTCCGCCTCACTTTTCTTGGCGAGATAAATCAACGCCGATATATAGAAGCCGCCACTGAGCTTTGCTCACCCGATGGAACGTGGTTTCTTCGAGATCGTTCTCAGTACCAATTATGTAGTATGTATTGGCCCGCAGTAGTGCGATCATTGTATAGCAAGCCTAGCGTATTGCTCTTGTCTCAGATTCTCGCCTTTGAACAGCCGTCTGCAGCCACGCAATAGCCAATATAACGAGTTCGTCGTCTGTCCGCTTCCGTCCTGAAGAGAATGCGCACTTTAATCATATCGCCCGGGTTCCTCGCGATTCTGCTGCACTTGACTTCGTCTGTTACTTCTTGATCAGGCCGTCAGATTACTTACGCGTGCTGAGATGGCGATAGCAGACGATGGGTTGCTGCTGAGAGGCTTTGGTCATCCTTGTTGCAATATAATGAATATAAGTAGTTCAAAGATGCTTGGTATTATGCATGAAGATATAACGGAAGAGGCCCCCATAGTTTAGCTCTTATTTAACCCTCTCGATTCATAAAATGCGGTGGTTGCCTCGCCCCTGAGATTGCACTTTTGATGCCAAATTGCTTCTTCCCACCCCCCTCTCTTGGCAGTATTGATGGCAAAGTGGTCTAGAGTTTATTACTTTGAGTATTTAGCTTCATAAATTCCTCTTGATCGCGAATAACACAATCACTCGGCCTTATGTTCTCTTTTGCAAGGATGATAGGCCATATTTTACGACCGTGACGTACTCTGCCTCACTCTTACGACCGATCTCACTGGATCGTGTTCCGAATCACTCGTCTCCACCTCAACAGTATAAACTTGAAAGCAAACGCGGAGGCGGCAGTAACTATTTAGCTAAGATTTCGAGGTGAATATTAAACGAATTGCTCTCTAAGATTAGATATCAGGGCTGTGGAAGTTACGGCATTAGGTGCAAAGTCCCAGCCGCTATTTACGGAGTTTCGAGTGCTTCGCTCCGAAGTTCTGGGTCTTAGTTCAGTCTGCACCACCTGTAAATACATTATTAAATTATTACGCTACTCTTGGATGTATTGGCGATCTCTTTACCAATCTGCTGTATCTATGAGCATGTATAATGAAATAGCAGGGAGCCCTGGTAGCAGTGAATTCTCAAGCACGATTACTCAGTGAGAAGGACTTACCCGGGACGATGATTATGACGATCAACTTTTAGACACTACCAGCCGCAGTGATTGCTCGTACGTGTTGGGAAACGAGTCTAAGGAAGCTGCTGAGCTAACGGAGTACAGCCGTTGTAGCAGCAAAATTGATAAAGGTGGCTAAGCTCCTTGAGTGATTTGGAGCGACATCACACTCACAGCATGAAGCTTGACACTTGAGGAAGACGGGATTATTTACCGAGATTGCTGACGTTACGGAAGACCGTAGCGTCAAGTGCCAAGTACTATATACGTAGACGTCCGCAGAGTATGCAGATAGCAGGGCGGACTCCGCCACCACAATTAGGGATAAACGGAGACTAGCGGGCGCGGAGGAGATAGCCGCATGCCGCATAGCTACCTATAGCGATGTGACCGTCCCTCCTTATTATCCCCGACAACCACCTCGCAGCGAGAATAAATGCTTGACGCCCTCCAAGCACGCGCAATACCCTCTAACCCACGTCAGCATATCCTACTAGTAATGCGCTATCGTCCAATGCCAGATTGTCCGCCATTGCAGGGACAAAAGCTTTACAACCGGGTCATTCTCCCTCTCTCTCAACAAGCATGCCGCACAACTAAGAAACTAGGTGTCACAGCTGCCCGACAATGCAGGCGATAGTACACGAAGTTTTTGCTTCTAGTCTATTGTTCCCACATATCTGAAGCTCCATTGAGGTATGGGATAAGGCCCTTCAGCAGCCCACACTCGCCGAGCTAAGGGTGGCCATGCATTCGATCCAACAAGCGGCCAACGATATTAAGAGGGACGTCAGTAGCCATCCATAATCAAGGCTCGAGTAGCCGTGACGCAACCGAAAGTCATCTCGCTATAGCAACTGAATCTCACATAGAGTGCTATTAATAAGTGTCGCAAACTGGCTCTAATGCTTATAGAGCCGTAGGCAATATGTCACGTCCGCTTATAACCACTAACACCTCTAAAGGACCGCATTAACCGCGCCCTAGGGACACATGCGAACCCCAGCGTTCATAGGATTCGGGTAGTAGCCACAGAGTAACTTCGAAGCGGAGACGTAGCAATACACATTCTAACGATGGTGGTCAAGTAGCCCTGAGTGGTTAAGGTAAAGAACGCTGCGAATCTCTGGAGAATTTTTTTTAGTGCTGTTTGAGCTACCTATGGGTAGTCTGTTGGAGCCCAGGTCTTTTTGAGAGGCTATTGGAGTAGTTGGGTAGTTTATTGGCAATAATGAGTACCATTGGATCCAGACCGTGACGTATGCAGTGAATGAGCAGGAGAAGGACTTTCGAGAGAAATATGCAAATGGCTAAACGGGCACACTATGAGATACCGCCCGCGCGGTGGGATATACATACGATTTCCTCGTTCATGGCATTCAAATCAAGTCCCTAGACCTCCTCGCTGTTGCAAATGCTATTAACTTGCTAAAAGCAGAATAGAATAGATCGCATGCTTCTATTTCGCATTACGGGCTCAGTAATGGTGTTCTTTTCGTTGGAACATGTCCAGTGACAGCTTATTCAGTAATAAAGGCATAGATTGGCATGGTATTGGAGGAGGGCGGCCAAGGAGTGGCCTTTTATCCTCTCCTCAATAGACTTCATTTGGCAAAGTCTAACACACGTGATTATTCCCACACTTTTCTTTTAGGTCGAGCTAATCTGTATTAACATATAGGCATAAAAACGCCTATTCTTACCTAGAGGAGCGAGCTACAGCTATAATATCTCTCTTTTTGAAAACTTCACGGCGGAGAAAGACCGCGATAGGGGATCTCCCCTTATGAAAGATCAGTCCTAACTAAGGCACTACATATAACCTATACGCAGCTAGTAATACTACTAAGTAGGATTTAGGTTGTCTAATTAACGTCTACGGGCGAAGTAAAGTAGGCCAAGTGTTGGAATATCACGTGTGTGTACATGAAACTTTAACTTAGTCAGGGAAGAGGACGGATAAGAGGACTCCCCCTGAGCGTCCCTCTCAGTCCTCATGCCACTCATTCTCAATTGAAGGTATCACCACCAAATCCAACACAAGGTATTTATTCCATAATGGCGTACTTTAGAATAAGTTAAAGAGGTAATTAGTCGAGTATAAGATGGTACAATGATGACGTATTTTATAGTCAATGGATCTAAGGCAGCGTAGACATTCTGGGCCTATTAGTCTCTCAGCTGCTTTGTTTTGATTGCGCAGGCTGGCTTGGTCGTGTGCAATTCTTATTTGTGTTGGATCAATCACGTGTATTTAGCTTTCGCCAAGAATAGTCTATTCAGGAGAGAATAAAAGGCACCTCCACGGCCGCCCTCCTCCAACACCATGCCAATCCAACTCTTTACTACTGAATAAGCTGTCACATCACTTGTTCCAACAATTTGTAAGCTTATAGTCTCGACAAGCTTCCGACGAAATTCGCCCGAGATACGTAATAATTCGCCGCTATAATTAGAAAATAAGTCCATATGTCAGCACTCCAGCGGCGAGCAGAGCATACCAGTTCATACCGCTGTTGTTGCTACTTTTATTCGCCCAGAGGCTACTTCCTCCACGCGAATACGAGTACACAGACCAGGAGGTTGCATGCCAAGGAAAATCCAAGTCTGCCAAGCTCACGCCTGTTTCGTGACCTCATCGCTGTACTAGTCACCGGTTAGACTCGTTCCGTGGGGGAGACATAACTGAGAAATGGTATAAAGTCTATGCTTGCTATGTCCGCACCTAAGCATCATCGCCAACTTCCTCTCCGACGATCAGTCTGTATTGACGCTAAAAATCCTTATTATCGACCACAGTCTTCGATAGTAGTGAGCTTTCGATCGTTCGATTTTCTCACTTGCATTAATATGTTGCACAGAGCACTATGCCGGCAGAACCTACATCCCTTGGCGACTGGGTCGACTTCGTCTACGACGAGACTTTCTTTGTTGCCGACGATAGTTATGCGGAAACAGCCATGGACAAGTATTTCGACCCTAACCTTCAGGTTAAGTACGTTATATTGCATTTGCTCGTTCTCTAAGCAAGCTAACGCATACGCGATTAGGGTTAATCTGCTGAAACACACCTGCGAATCATACAAGCAATCCGTTGTGAATCTTCGGAATAAGTATGTTATGATTAAGCACACAAACGATGAAGTACTCAAGTGGGAGGACAAGGATCAAAGGGCCGGGGTGGTAGGGCATCATAGCGTCTCTACGCTTAAAGATAAGGTGACTGGCATAGATACGAAGGTCGTCAATTTCGTCATAACGGTGGTCAGGGAGGCCAATGGTAAAAGATTGATCAGCGAGATCACAGAAATTACTGGGTGAGAATGATCAGGTGGTACACAACTCTGTACTCTCGTCAGCTTCATTATGAGAACTTTGGAAAAAAAAAGGCACTCATTTATATCTCTTATCCAGTCCTCATCCAAGGCAGCCCAGCCAGGTCCAGTCCAGCTGACTGACCATGGATATAATGACCGAGTCGGATTATTTCCTTGATTCATCGAACAGAGATTAGAAATTAGTAATTTATTGCCATTAGGATTCAGTGTGTAGCCAATAGGAGGGCGCGTATATTCTGCACGGCGAACACCCGTGCTGACTGGAGTAATCGATCTGCCTGCCTCAGCAGCCGCATAGAGCGCACAAGCAATGGGCGGCACAATGGAAAAGCTCAGAGAAAGGACCATATGTCTGTCATATGTACACGGCGCAACCAGGACCCATTTCCGCCACTTGCACGACAAGCGCTCGCGCAGCCATGCTAATCTTCTCGCCCAACTACGCACTAGCCATTGCTGGCTCAACCAACACCGGAAGCCGATGGGCCGCACCAACAATGAGGAATGCGAATGCGGAAAGGTTTAACCGGTCTCCCACGTCCTCCTCGACCGTCCTTTGCTACAAGAAGGTCGGCGAATGATGTACAAAGAAAGCGGTCCCGCAAAGAATAGCCTATCAGCTCTACTTGGTAGCAAGGCCCCAAGAAACGCCAAAACCACTCCAGGAAAGGAACCCAAATGGAAAACATCTGCGACACAGCTACAGCAGTGCTCTAGTTCGCCAACGAATCACAGCGGTTCGTTAACGGAGACGAGCACACGGAGTGGAACTCCGCTACATCCGTACAATCCTTGCTGCCCACCCTCCTCATTACCTAAATACTTTCCCAATTTGAGACACCCCGATGTATTACTAAAGGAACAACTTATAGTCTGTAGCTTGCATATCGCTTAGGCAATGACTCGGCGGACTCACGTGCGATCTCACATATCACCGGTATTCTGACATCTCGAGGATAGATTAACACTCGAATCGTTTCACAGCGTCAAAAATATAAAAGTATAAAGGTAGTAAGGCGCAAGCTAAACGCCTTTTAGACTCGGACGACATCTACTGCTGTATGCTGTGGCCTGATTTCGTACCATTATCTTAATCCTCAGGCTTTCATAATTGAGTGTGCTCTTCCCGAAGAGAAGACTCTGACATGCCGAACAGCCATATCTGGCTCAGGGTGGTCGAGGTCTTCCTGTATTTTCTCCGGTTTGATTGACTCATACAGAGTTACCTGAAAGCTCCTGAAGAATCTTTTTCCCCACCGGCCTGAACGGTAAGACCTTGGGTCATACAAGCCTTAAACTCCTTCGCACTTTTATATGACATCATGCACACCTTCGCAGCCTTTTCTGCTCGTAATTAAATGGTTTCTGGGACTTATACAGACTCCTATCTCTTGTCAATCAGGGTAAACCCTCCCGATTAATTACATGATAGGCGGGCTCCGAAGCCTAGTGGAAGAGGCCGTTCATTGTAATTGGCCTTGTTAATAACGGGGCAAAAACTAAGTCTGGAATTTAGTCCTCATCTCCGATTAGATTTGAAATCAGATCATCTTGTCATTGTGGCTCGACATGGGTCCTAGCGCTCACAACTGTATCCGGACGAAATTTTTCGGACGAAATTCGGATAGGCACAGCCGGTGTATATATATATGCTTGCTGTTCACGCCCAGTGATCTGGAGGACCTAAAGCTCAAACCATTGTCTCTCAAGATGTCAACTTTTCAGGCCAGCTCGGGCTCGGACTTCGACCATATCCGAAACGTCATCGCGCAGGTGGCGATTGCGATCGACCGAAAAGATTGGAAGGCTCTGGAGGATGGTTTCATCCCGGAAGCGGTATTTGACTATCCAGCACCCATAGGTCCTCATAACGGCATTCTCTCCTTCCTCCAAGCTTTGCAAGCCGGCTTGCAGAATTTGTCAACGCAGCATTGTCTCTCAACCCAAAAAATTGATCTGGTCGGAAGAACAGCAAAGGTCACGACGTACGTGACCACTACGATATCCGAATCGGAGAAAGCCGATGAAAAGCCGCACACGGCTCTGGGAAGCTACGAAGACGAGCTCGTTAGAACGGATGTCCACGGACAGGAAATGTGGTGCATTGCAAAGCGCAGGGTGATCAGTTTCAGCTAAGCGACACCGCGCTTATCAGGTAAGGCATATCCTATATACCACGGTACTAATATCATCACTAATATAATACAGCGGATCCACAGCTGCTGGCACAATGGGCTGGTTATGATATTGTTGGAACGTGAGCCCTATCTTTTACTAAGTAGTACCATACTGCTTGATTTTTTTGAGTATTCCAATTACCTCGGCCGTTAGTTTAACTATCTCGCGTCAATCCTACTCACTAGTCAATGATCCATTGCTATTTAGGTCAAAATCTCATGACGATGTTTGACCGTGCACCATTAGATAGTAAACCATCTACTACCGTAAGTCTTGCCATAGCAGCCTTCGACATTAACCAGTCGTTGGGGCACGTTCCCTTACAGCAAAGCGGTAGCGCGACAAGCTCTCATCTTCGCACCTCCAGTTGGCTGGGTACTTAATGAAAACCTTAGATGGATAATCTCACAAGGTTTCCAGCCATCATCTTCGTTTCTGGTTGCTGCTCGCATAATGCATTGCTATATTCTAGCCGCGAATGTCAAGCTCGTCAGCATACCCCATTAAAGCATCACTACTTTACGTCATGTAGCCCCGCACTATCATATAACAAGCAACCTCGGAGCCATTTGATGGACCATTGTCTCCATTCGCACTCTCTTTGCCAATAAGCATGCCCAGATGTTGGCGAATCTGGTTAATGTCTCTAGTGTCTTGAGGTTGGGCAGCTTATAGAAGCATACGGCACGTCTCGCTTACCTTCCATGGACTCGAACAACAATGTATCAATAGCATCATAATCTACCAGCTGCCCCTCCCACCGCCGTGAATATTTCGTGGCCATACCTTCCGCCCAAGTTACTGCTGATCCCCACAGCAATGGCCCAGCATCGTGTGGAGCGATGGCTATGCACACCAGTCTCGCACCTTGCTTCATGGGATGGCCAGCTAGGCATCCCAAAACCACGTGGCTGTTTCCGCAGCCGGGCAGGAGCACGACGCCAGCGTGCCTGGCTCCCTCGTCCCTCTTATCCGCGAGGCGATAGGTCTCTGGCTCAGCGGCGTTGACAAGATGTGCCGTGTGGCTCCGGATGCATGGTTTAATCAGATGTTTTGCAGTGTGTAAGACCCGGTCAGCACAGGTCACAGTGGTAGTAATTCCTTAGAGGGATGGGTCAACGAGACGCGGAACATGTACGTGAAAGATGCAAAGGAGGCCCCGAAGGCGGCGGCAGATTTTTCAAGATTTAATCTACTGCTTCCCGCGAGAATTAAACTAAGCCCGAGGCTTTATCCGTGATCGCTAAAGCAGGTTCCGTTGAAACCAGAAACTTGATAAACTAAATGTTTTTCCATGGGGTCGGCCGTGCAAATGAAAAGGGAAGTGATAGGGTGCTAGGTGCGTCGACTTGTCGGCGATAGATCCCGGCTATCGAGGGTAGCGAGAGTCCAAATCTACGAAGGTACTCCTTATTCATCCCTGATCTTCCATAAGGTCTCATATCTCTGAGCTTTTAACGATGGCGTCGAACTAGAGGGGCTACGTTATGCACGATAGTCGTAATTCGATGGGATGATTTTAAAGGTATCAAAGTGGTGGCTGAGAAATGAACAATTATCGACTAGTAGTAATGGCAAATGGTGTATGACTGCTGACATCAAGATAGGCATATACTTTTCGGAAAGAGAATGTGAAGACGTTACGGAGTCTTTGGGTAGTTAAAGCCATTTCGAGAAATTAACAAATAATTACTTACTAAGGTCAGATGACTTGGGCAATAACGACTCACAATAATTTAAAATCATGTGGTGTTTTATGCCTTCTTCCTTCGCTAATTTTAGTACTTCAGCTTAGTCATGTAACTATTTGGACATACAATAAGCTCTAGGTCTTGCTTAGGTAAACTGCTAGAATTGAAGAAGCCGCATATGTATATGTGGAGAGCAACCAGCAGGATAAGAAGACATGGCGAAGATCACGGAGGCAACGGTACCGTCGGGGATCGTGACATATTGACTGTAGACAGTCACAGAGTGGTAGATAACTGAAGAATTGACACGTGGCCGATCTTTGAAAAGCTTGCAGCCAAATACTTGATTAGATATCGCTAGTGCTTCCATGGATCTATTGAGGCACGCAGCACGGGGTTGAGAGATGCTCTGCGGACTCACTAGACACTCGTTCGTTATATGCTCTCTGCGATGAACCTGCAGAACTCAGGGAGCCTAGGTTGTTGTTTTTGCCATCTCCATTCTTGCTGCCAGCTAAAGACGTTGATGAGAATAACTTCTCTATTCGTATAAGGCGTCCTTCTAGATCGGCAGCGCGTGAGGCCGGAACGGGAATTTTGTGTGGTCGCCTATCACAGCTCCCAGCGTCATATGAACGCAAAGACCGACGTCTCATGACTTGCGCTGGAACGCATTCTTTGCAGGCTCTCTGGCAGCGGGAACAAACTGGCACGCCACGGTCGCACTTAATTTTCTTCTCGCGACATCTTTGGCAGGCCTGTAATCACGCAATTAGTATTGATTGCCTTTGCCCGAAAAGTAAATACCGTTACTTACGAATCTGCGACCACTTCTCGACGGAGAATTCAGCGTTATCCGCCGATGGGGCGAATTGTAAGGAATGGTCTGGTCCGGCATAATGTCCTGTAATGCAATTTGTGCACGCGCGCAGCGTATATCGCTAGAATCGTAGACTGAATGACGGTAACCGGACTGTTCAGAGTCCGTAAAAGCCCTGTCGTCGTAATTATGTGAATAGTGGGCCCTAGGTTCCTCGTGATGCTCGGTGACGGTCATAGATGACATTTCTGTACTACAAGTATTGACTCCATCGCACCTTGAAGATGTGGAGCTCATGAGTGCGGGGACTGCTGAGGCGGTCTAATGAAGCAGATTATCCTGCAACAAGAGAGGCTGTTATGCATATGGAAGGAGATGAACAATCGGACGGCTGCCGAGCGTTCCTTCCAGAGAAGCTGGCTGTTGCAACAGTGTGAGGGTTTTGTAGTAGACATCAGGGCTGCAAAGATTATTACGGGTGCTCTCTGCGGAGTTCCGGGTGCTTGCCGCGGAGTTCCGGGTGCTCGTGGCGGAGTTCCGGGTGCGAATACAGCCTGCATCACCTTCAAATAGACTATCAATATTCCCGCTAAGTTTGGCGGTATCGGCACTTTTATTCACCGCCTCGTCATGTCCGTGAGCACCTGCAATTATAATAAGTGGGACAGTAGTAGATTGTCAAGCGTTCATGCGTCGTACGGTTGGTCTTTCCACCTCCAGTTATGTTTAGGTAAGCGGGGCGGCGCCGTCCGGCCTGCTCTGTATCTATTCAGCGTAACTCTTCGTGCACATCTCTCGGCATTATAGTCTTTCAGCAGTGCCAGTAACCCCCGTAAACTCCCCCGTTCTCGTCTAGTGTTCATGCTGTGAGTGCCGGCCGCACCAAATTGCCCTCGGAGCTTAGTTGCTACCACGAACTTTGCAGCTGTTATGGCTGTACTATACTGGCTCAGGAGCTTCATATCTACCGTGCATTGTCTCCCACCTTTTTATCCAGCATGTGGAATGCACGCCTCAGTTCGATGACCTCTCTGCAGGTGCATAGTACATGCCTGAGCGTCTACAATCCACGTCTGCAGTCGCACTCAAGGAACCCCACAGTCTTCCGCCCTCCCTTGTGTATAGATTGTTAGAGGAAAAGTCCCGCCGTTCTAGCTTAGTGTAGCTCCTATTATTTATTACTTGCACGTCTTGGCAGCCGCTTAAAGGTGGTGATTTACTAAGTTCAACTCCCGGTTAGGAAGACGTATGGATGGGTATCCTTGCTAGTTTTCGCTAAGTCGAAATGGTATTTTCAAGCCTGCAGCCGTGGCGTTCATCCGTCCTCTCCCGTCCGATGCTTATCAATGAAGATGATGGATCGAACAGGTTCAATTATATATGCCGTGGAGAATACGCAGACATATATAGCTCTCGATCTCGCATGTGCGATATTTTTTTTTTGACCATAGGCATATGCTTCCTCACCGCCTATACTAGTCATCTCTCGTTTTGATATTATATCACATATTTCGGCAGACGCTCAAGGCAGGTGAACAGTCTTTTACCATAGAGAAAGTTGCCGATAGTTGGCCCCTCCCAATCTCAATCCCCATCATGTTTTGATGTTTTGATTTGGATTCACGCCGTTTCTCTTACTTTTAGAGATGTGGCCATGCTGATCGAGAGATATCATATTGAAGTTGAAGATAGGGGAATTGTTGCTTCCAACTGCGCTGCTGAAGTCGTTGCTTTAGGTTTTAATGTGCGCGCCTTTAGCGTCGGAGAGCGTGTTTCGGTCATTTTTAACCTCGCGAGGATAACAAAGAAGAGAAAGTTAAAATGATAAACCTTGGCAGAGACACTGCAAGGATATGCGCGAGCATGCAGTCTTTGAGGAAAACTATCTTGTGCAGCTCCCCGATCATTTTCCTTAGGGAGATGTATGATTGATGTCGAGTCGGCATTAGATATAACGGTATACTAAATATCTAGCAGGGGAGAAGATGCCTTGCACTGGCATCACAACCTGGAATGCTCTGAACCTGCCTGGTACAGCGAACAAGAGCAATACCGCTCTCATTTATGGCAGCTTACAAAGTATATGGGTTTCCGTTTCAGCTCCATAAGACGTCAACGTTCTGCATCACGGAGGCGTCGTCTCTCTTGTAGCTCACCTTGGTGGGGTCTCTGGACGCGCTGAACAACAAATTCTCCTTTCATCTTTTCTAATGGCGCACAAAATCTTAGCAGGTTCAGATTCCCTGTCCCCTGAAATCTAGTAGTTAATGAATGATTGTAGGGGAATTTCTGCGTGGTCGAAGAAAGACGTCCAGGATTTGAATAAGCTTCTTGGTTTGAACAAGGTCGCTTTGCAGCCACTAATTTGTCGTACATTTGGGTTTCATGGGTCTGAAGCTGTATTTGGCTATATATATTCCGGACAGCATGTGGAAAAGTTGTACTCAAGCTGTGATGTTGTATTTGAAGGCCCGGCAGCTCTCCCAGCAGTACCTTCTTTTTAGTCTAATAGCGAATCATGACTCATTCGCGGATCCTGCAATATCTCGAACTGGTTTGGGCCAGCATTTTCGTTAATTCTCAGTTCTGTAAGCCGATTGGCGTAGGCTCGCCGCTATAAAGGTGTAAGATGTGCCTTCTCTTTATTGGACCATCATCCGCACCAAGCATGTGATCGCTGCAGCCACACTCGCTCTGTCAGAGCATGCCTGCACTTAAAATTCCGTTTTGGCTGACTGTAGAGGCCATGACTCAAAGTATGGCGTAAATGCGTTAGATGCTTCATAGTGAAGACCGTACCCGGTATTATATTAGCTGAGAGAACTGTTGGTTAAAGGAAGCGGATGGGTCTTTAGTCAGCAGCCGAACTGTGGTAGTTCGGACCTAGCTCATATCAGCAGATAGCTGCCTAGTGCAGGCGCATGCGTGCTGTACGGTCAGCGCGTCACTGGAGTTACTTCTGCTACAAATGCTGCAGAATCAGCCTTAAGATACGAAATGAGAGGACTGCTACTTGCTGGAGCGCGCGGATAACGTAGTACCAGATCCTCGAGGTCTCTTAAAGGAGGTTGCCCGAGGCCCTGCAAATCCTCTCCACTCCACCGGTCGTAGCAATCTCGACATCGAGAATGGCTGGGCTTCGTACTAGATGCCCTTAGCTGTCATTACCGCGCGCCTTAACTTTCTGCCACCTACTGCTTCAAAGGGAATTCGAATGAGATGTAACCTGTATGAGGGTTGCATAAGCCAATCATTAGCGGTATATCCTGCCTGTGTGCAATTAAGTCAAAGCAGTATCTCCGAAGGCTGGATCTTACACAGGCTCTCCAGTGATGACTTGACCATACGCAGGGCCGGCCGGAACATTCTCATTGTGGTATTGATGGAAAGAATCTGCTGACAGTCCATTCGATGGGTGAAGGCAAGAATTAGCGTATGGAGCGAGAGGGAGGCCTGGAAGGAGCCCCTTATCCTGAATTAAACGTGATACCAAATATTCCAATAGGTAGGCAAGTCCAATCATCAAACCATCAACGGGCAGGTTGACTAAAGTCGCAACTGTCCGGAAGGCGGGTGAGAGAAATGCTCCCATAACGTACGCGGAAGCCTGAAAACAGGGTAAATACCTACAAAGAACTCCTCAGCCTGATTTCAACAACATGTAGGTCCAGTGGAGATATTGACGGATATGTGATTTATGATACTTCCCCTCAGGAGTGCATTGACGAAATGATATTACAAATATCTTCTTGGATACGAAGGAGAGCAAACGAAGACTGGAACTTTTAGACGTTTAGAGATCAATTTCCAGGCCGCGTGATCTAAACCTCTTCGTTGGAATATGCAATGACGGTTTGTCAGGTGAAGAGAGACATGGTTTGAGAGACAGAACCTCGTGCTACAGAATTAGCTACATTTGGTGATCTTTACATGCACGTGGTGGCCAAATATTCCGATAAAGCCATATCAGTTCTCCCAGACTGTGCCCACGAAATCCTCAACATCAGCCCAGAGAGCTTCCGGCATTCCAGGGCCGCAAAATGCCCTCCCTAAATATACTCATCAGCGATGTTGCAGGGTGGCCACTAAAGCGTCCAGTAGTACCTTCTCATGCTCGTAAAAATGTGTTACTGAGGGATCATTCTTGATGATGTCTTTTCGTGACATTGCACGCTCATGCGGAAACCACGACTGGGCTCTCGGCTTACCGTTCGCGAGCGGCACAATGCCGGTAAACGGGTCTGCCGAAATTATCTAAGCGAGAGAAATTCAAGTTGTCAGTCACCTAGATAGGTCGGTAGAAGGTCGCTGGACAAGCCGAGATGCTTTACCGTGCGATAAGACCACACAGACGTCGGGTAGGTCCCGGTGAACCAGTAAATGGAGACGTTATTCAGAATTACGTCAAGAGACGGACATGTGGCAGGGTCAGCCCATTCGAACATTTTCTCGCTTATCCTAAAGGACATGTTATCTGATGATTAGTTCTCATTAACAGACACCGCTACGCAGACGATCACCGCCTTACCAGGTGAGTAGGGAAATAGGGCTGCTTCCGAACGCAATACCAGCCGTACTCGGCCTAGTCCCCTGTAGCATAGCATATGCTCTGTCATTGGCCCAGAACTTCTGAGCACGCGCAAGGTGTTCCTGCTCCAGCGGGTCGGTAGGTTCGTCTCCGGGATCGTACGAGGAGGGCGAGAAGTAGACATTAAGATGGATCGCTATACATAGGAAAAGGTCATCCAGGCTCTCTATACTAAGGCATCTATCCGAACTCGAAGCAGCTTGCGGGGAGGGGTGGGACTGAACTTACCCTTGACCGGATCATATACTGCGCCCATAGTCTCAGCAATGAGACCACCAAGGTCGCCTCCTTGAGTAATGTAGCCTCGATCCCCGAAACCAAGCGCAAGCATAGCCTTGTGCAAGACTCGGGCGGTGTCTGAAATGCCCCAGTCCTTATGAAGAGGCGGAGGCGATGAAAAACCAAATCCAATCAAGGACGGGACAATGATGTGATATGGGAGCTTATCCGGCGCCGATGCATACTTCTCCAGCAGCTTGAGCATAATCGGAACGAACTCAATAAATGATCCTAGAATCGTACAAGTGAACCATTTTTTCCGAAGCTGTGCTTGTAGGTACTAGCTTACCTGGCCAGCCGTGCAAGAACTGGATAGGTATAGCATCCTTGTTCTCCGAGAAAAGTGCTGCAAAATGGATGGTGTACTTCTGGCCACCGTCGTCATCAACTTCGATCTTAAACTGTGGGATAGTGTTTAGAATATCTTCCTGTTCCCTCCTGCATATCCCGCATCATAACTATTAGCATCTGTTGCTAGGACCGCGAATTGAGGGATAATCCGAAATTTGTTCACCAGTT
>JAJJID010000677.1:0-15743 GCA_022204955.1 Macrophomina pseudophaseolina
GGGTAGGTGCAGCATTGCTTAGAGGCTTTCCACCAAGTAGAGCAGATAAGTTGTTCCGTTCTAGTCCACTGTCTTCGTACATCTTTTGTCGGCGTTGCTGGAGCAAGCAGCAGTCAAGAAGGACATGGAAACTGATTCAACTTCTCCACATTCGCATTGTTCATTATTGATCCGGCCCATTCGAGTGCGGTGTTGATTGAGCCAGCAGTGGCCAGTTCGCAACTGGGCAAGAAGACCAGTTTGACTCCGTGGAAGCTTGTCATATAGATGCCTGGTGTGGGGGCCTGGTGGTGCTGTGTCAATGTTTCGGAGGTGTTGGCCTTTGTCCGAGTTTTCCCATTCTGCTGCCCAGGTTGCATGTGCTGTTTCCTTGGCTGCTTGGGCCTGAAGTGATGCTAGTGGTCCAAAACTGTGTTCTCTAAGGCGTGTGCTTGCAGTTTTGGCAAGCTTATCCGCTTCTTCATTCCCTCTGATCCCACTGTGGCTTGGAACCCACTGAAGAGAGAAGCTAATCTGATGGCTGTCCCTAATATGCTGAGCTGCTTCTGTAATCGAGCGCACTATGCCTTGGCCGGATCGCCGTTTGTGTGGGTTTGCTAGTGCTTGCAGGGCTGCCTTGGAGTCGCTGTAGATTGTGTAGGATACTGGGTTTGAATTGCCTTCTTCGAGATTCTGCTTTACTGCTAATTCCATGCCGGTGTTAATAGCAATAAGTTCAGCGGCTGTGATGCTGTAGAACTTGCTAGAGCCAACCCCTTTCTGGGCTTGTCTGTGGATTCTCTGTTCCTGGCCGAGGATTACTGCAGCTGCTCCAAGCTGTTCTCTTACTTTGGATGCATCTGTGAAGATCCTCTTCGTCCGGTCCGATTTAAGCTCTTCCTTGAAAACCTCTAGAGTCTGAGATTTGGGTAGTTGCAGTTGGATATTGTCTAGTGGCAGGGGCTTCCATGGTGGGAGGGGGCAGGTGCCAATTACTTCAGTGTCCTCAGCCTGGCTTGGGCTTTGTAGATTGAGGGTTGCTTTAAGGGGGCTGAGGAAGCTAACTGCTAGGTTAAGCGTTAAGGTTGCTTTATCAATAAGAGCCTTGCATGGGTGCGAGGTTGGGAGTATTCTAAGGTTGGAAATAACCCTCTCAGCGCGGGCTTGGAGGCGTAGCTTTGTTGGTAGGAGGAAGTTCTCGTAGTCCAGTGCTTCGGTTGATACAGTTCGAAAGGCTGAGATAGCCTTGGTTGTTGCCACCCGCTGAATCCTGGAGAGCACTGCCACTTGCCATTTGCATTTCTTTGGGGAGTGCCAGACGGTTGAGGCGTAATGCAGTTGAGGAACTACGCATGCTTGATAAAGCTGGCGCATCTGTTTTGGTCGAAGGTGCCTTAGTCTACCTATGGCTAGGCAGGTCTTGGTTGCTCGTGTGGCTGCTCTCTGGACATGGGCCCTTCACCGGAGCTGCTGGTCAAAGATGACTCCTAAGAGCTTCGCTTCTTGCTTAGGCTCAATTATGTGGTTGCCCATTGCTATTGCTGCTAAGCAGTTCTGGTCTGGGCTTCTTGTAAAGTGTATGAGCTCTGTCTTATCGGTTTCAAAGCTTGATCCGGTTTGCTCTGCCCAGCGTTGCATTCTTGGGATGTCCTCTCTCTGCAAGGCTGCGAGATTCTTGCTTGCAGATAAGCTAGTTCGCCATCGAAAGTAGTCGTCAATGTAGGCAGATGCTCCTCCAGTGAAGTCTACTGGCTGGTCCACCAGGTCGGCGTTGTAGAAGGCAAATAGGATGGGGGAGAGTGGGGAGCCTTGGGGGAGGTCAGGGTGTTCTAGGGCTGCTGCTGGCTTGGTGTGGCCATCGAACGATACCGAGGCAGCCCTGTTCTCCATGAAGCTCATAATCCAGCACCTTGCTTTGGTTGGAATCCTTCTCTTAGCTAGACAGTAGTCAAGTGACCCCTTGTTTACTGCATTAAAGGCACCTTTTAGGTCGAATGCCATTAGCGTGACTACTTTGTGTTCTTTCCAGGCCTTCCATATTGCATCAACTAGGATGAGTAGGGCTTGCTCTGTGGACCTGCCTGGTCTTGCACCGAACTGGGTGGCCGGGAGGAGATTGTGCTTCTCAGCATAGTAGGATAGCCTCTTTGCTATTACTGCTTCCAGCAGTTTTCCAAGTGTGTTGAGCAGAGAGATTGGGCGGTATGCTTTAGGGATTGTGTAGTCGGGCTTGCCGGCTTTCCGGAGGACGATGATCGCTGCTGTTCGCCAGGCTTTTGGGTGGTAGCCGAGATTAATGGATGCGGAGAAGATGTGGTGGATGTGCTTGGCAATGTCAGGCCAAAGCTTTTGCCAGACAAGCATTGGGAGACTATCCTCTCCAGGGGCAGAATTGGCTTTGGTGGAGTTTAGACTCTGGTAGATTTCGGCTTTGGTGATTGGTTCCCACCACATAGGAGGTGCTGTAGCGGGTTGAGGTGGGGGTTGTGGGTCAGTTGGTTTTGGAAAGAAAGTGTCTAGTAGGAGCTGTGCCTTCTCTCTATTTTCCATAGCGTCACCGTTACCAGTCGAAAGTGGGGGGATGTTGCTGTAGTTGTCGCTTGGACTGGCATATTTCGCTGCCTTCCATAGTTGGTTACCCCTCCCTGCATTGTCCAAAAAGTCCTTCCAATGGCTGCCCTTTGCGTGTGCTATTGCACTTACCCATTCTCTGCGGGCCGTTTTCATTACGTTGTACTGACCCAGCGTGTCTGGATTGTCTCTTCCAAGGCTTGCACTAAAGGTTTGCCACAGCCGGCGGTGCTTGTTGTACTTCGCTTGGTATTCTTTCAGCTCCGGGCTGAACCACTGCTTTGAGTACGGGGATGGCTTAGCAGTTGGAGTTAGCTCGTTTGTAATGGCCGCGGTGACGCTGATGAGCTGCTCGACTGCCTCATCAAGTTGTTCCTGTGTGACAATTTCTCTCGCTTGCCCAAGGGCGCGCTGGATAGCCTGCCCCGCCTTCGTCCAGTCTGTCCGTTCGTAGAGCTTTCGTGGCGGCCGTGTGTTTGCCAGTTCGACATCCATGTTCCATTCGGAGTAGATGGCTCTGTGGTCTGACCCGTAGTTTTGGTCAAGGAGTTCGCACTTGATCAGCTGGTTTGGGATGTTGCTAAGGGTGAGGTCTAGCGTCGTTTTGCTGTCACCCTTGTTGCTAGCGTAGCAAGTTGGTGTGCAGCGGTGAAGGTGGCTCTGAAGCTGGTGTTCTTCCATAAATGAGATTAAGGATGCTGCGCTTCCCACTAGGTATGGTTTAATGTTATCTCCGCCCCACAGTGGATCTTGTCTGGTAAAGTCTCCTCCAAGGATAAGGTCTGGGGTGGTGTTTGCTGTCTGCTTCCTTATCGACTGGCGAACCGCTTGAAGAGCGGCCAGCATTTCGTTTTCAGCAGACTGCTGGGTTCCTCCCATTGGTGGTATGTAGACTGAGAAGATGATTATTGGCTGGTTTGGTGTCTGAATTTGAACAGCTGTAAGGGTCCCGGCTGTTGCATGGGACCTGCCGTTGTGCAGAGGAGAGATCCTCTTATTTACGTAGATAGCAGATCGTTTCTTTTGGGTTCCAGCATAGGTTGGGGTGTATAGATGCCATGAGCGGTGTTGTGGTAAAGTTTTAAAGGAGACTGGTGGTTCTTGAATGAGAAGGATGTCGATTCCCTCTGTATCTGGGTCATTGATTAGGGCTTCCATGCATTCGTTTGTTTTCCAGATGTTCAATTGGACAATTCGTAGGGGGCTCTAGCATTGCAAGCTGATGTGGGGAAGGGCCTGAGCCCTGCACTGGCTGTCTCCTGTTGGGTGACTGCCGCGGCAGTCTACGCACTGGGGAGGGCTGCCTAGTGGACAGTTCTTTGCATTATGTTCTCCGTTGCAGTTTCCGCATCGTTCTTTCTCCTTGCAGTTCCAGGCGAGGTGCCCAAACCCCTGGCATCTATGGCACCTCTTCCTCTCCATGCGGTAGAATTCGACACGATTGACGATTTCTTGTCCGAAGAGAAGCCCATTTTGGACTACGTTTTGGGCTGCTTCTTCAGTATTAAACCGGATTCCAAAGGACGCGTAGTGGCCGAGGGGGTTTTCTTTTCATTTCATCCAAGCTATATCCTCGATTTGGATGTTTGCTTCTAGAAGTTTATTCTCAAGGGTAATCTTTTGAATTGCTTTTTCCTTCTCCTCTACTCGCACTTCTTCTGTTGGCGTGCGGTGGGCCACCACTCCGAACCTTGGGCGGTTTGATCCTGATGTCTTTTCCTAGTGCCGTGGTCCATTCTTGGTTCTGAATGGCCAGCTGTTTCGCTTCTCCGGTTTTAAAGCGGATAAGGTATCCTCGTCTTGTTGCCCTAGCTCCTAGAACCTCCGTTTGTTTGGTTGGTTCTTGGCTTTTCAATGCCCGAGATATGAGGCTCACTGCTGTTGGGGTGGGGAGGTTTCGGATAAAACCGTTAGCTGGTGTCTGGTCAGGGGCTGGTGGTGGGACGTCAATGAGTATCGTTGTAGGGTTGTTTCCGGATTGCCTATTGTACGTTGGGGGTGTCTGGGGTGCTCCGCGGGCTGCAACTGATGCCCAGCTTTGGCTTGGAGGGTTGATAGTGACTGGTTGGAGCTTGCTTTCGAGTTTCTTGACTTGATCAGCCAGGTTGCTAATAAGCTTGGCTAGTTCCTGGTGTTCTTTCTTGGCCTCCTCTATTTCCTTTTGGAGGAGTTGAATGGTCATTTGCTGCTGGGATACTAGATGGGCTAGTGTTTCGGTGTTCGTGTTTGTCTCTACTTGGGGGGTTGCTTGCGTGGATTGTATATTCTGGCTACTGGGGATATCGTCTTGCGAAGAGCTCACGTGAATTTCGTCTTCCATATCTTGGTTGTTTCTGTGGCTAGTACTCGGAGCCAACGGCCTGTCCGTGTCAGTTGGGCTGCGGGCCAACTGCGGTCCAACTAGTTGGACTCCTCGCAAGCGAGGAGCTCCCAGCTCCATGAACACCCACACCTCAATGAACAATGAAACACCTGAATGACATTTAATCAACTATTAGTTAACAACCACCCTACTTCTTCTTACTTCTGCCGGTTGTCTTGCGCTTAGCTACCTTTGCTGCTGCCTCCTGCCTAGCCTTCGTATTTCTTAGCTTCGCTCTCTGCCCTTTTGCCTTGATTTTCGCCTCTCGTTTTCTGGCAGTCCTCGCCCTGCTAACTGCTGATTCCAACTTTGCCTGCTCAATCCTACGTGCCTCGCTTGCATACATTGACTGGCCTGATGAGGTAATCTTCCGGCTGTCGGCTCTGCGTTGTTTCCTTGCTAACTCGGCTGCTGACTGAGCTTTAAGGTCTGCAATTGCTTGTGCACCTGATTGCGCCTGTGCTAGTCCGCCTTTAACGAACTTATTTAGTAAGTTAATATTAACTCCCAGTCCATGGTCAGTGCCAACTAGCTCACTACCCATCTTCATTAAGGTTCTAATAGTTAGAGGGGTGCTGGGTAGGCTTGGTTCAGTATATGAGCCGGCTGGTGTTGTCTCTCTAACTGGTAGTCGACTGGCCTCTAACTCATATACCTTATTCACCACGTACTCAGGGTTCCAAGGCTCGATGCCGGCCTCCCTCCAGGCGCTCTTAATCGTATTTTTGGTGAATGTTTTGGTGCGAATTGACTGTAAGGCGGCAAGAAATTCGACTTTGTTAAAGTTGGTGCAACTAGTACGTGTCGCCTGGTCAACTGCCTGTTGATGCCAGTGCTTATACGGCTGAAAAGCCACTAAATCAAGCGGCTGTAAAATGTGTATACTGTGAGGTGGCAGGCAGTAGACAAGAATATTCTTTTTCCCGCAAAAATCCAGGAACTCGAAGGTACAATGCGAGCCGTGGCCGTCTAAAAGTAGTAAACGGTAGGCACCATGTCCCCTTCTAGCCGACTGCCTATCAAAATGCTTAAGCCAATCCAGTGCTAAAATATCATCTGAATAACCGGTTTTTGAATTGGCTAAGAGCGTGTTGCCGCCTAGTTGATTCTGAGTCCACGAGGCGTAGACATTCGCACTAGGTAAAATAATGTCAACCAAAAATCCCCTGTTTTAGGCAACACTCCTTTTTTGATGTCAGACTTTCTTGCCTTACTACCTCAGGCATCTCCTTTATCTCGAATATTCTATCCTTTAGGCAACAACACTCCTTAGTGTCTAACCCCGCATCGGCACTCTTTCTCGGATCTTTGGTATCCTCGGTTATGTAGCTATCACTCACATATATAAGCAAGCCTACCGGTCTTCCTCTTGGGAGAAAGGCAGAAGTACACAGACAGAAATTCGATTCTCTCTTTTGACCTCACCGAGTTCGGGCCTGAGGCCCACCCAAATTCGACAAATTCATTTACCCCGACCTCACTGGAGATTGATTGATGTGGTTCGGATGGAGACGAAGCATTGCGACAATATAGGTAGTCAAGTCCAGCGTTGGGGAGTCGTAACTTGTTCTCCGGCTGGTGCAGCTTGATGGCGTTGTCCATATTTGAAGGGTCTATTGATTTGGTATGTATGCCATGCACGATGACGCTGTACGTCTGCGTTACGGTCAGCGCTGTGCCTCCCAACGTCTCCACCCAGCCGTGCGCGCTTTCCAGCAGTATTTCTTTCTCCTGTTGGTTCCTTGTGGATGCCGCAATATCTCCGCTTCGAAGCTGTTTCGCCGTGACTACCTGCATCTTGCTCGCGCCGGGGTCCGTCTACGACTTCACGGCACGGTTAATGCGTTCTTGATGATGATGATGATTCATACACCCCGTCGGCCTCAGCAGACCATAGGGACAAAGAACACTATCCTACGCTAAGCTACATTGGGATCCCGGTTCATTCCAGGCCCAGCACACTGTATGCAAAGAAACCATACCTCCCTGCAGTTCAACGATCTGAAAATAGACACGGACAAATCGACTAATAGATAAAGTGATGAAATATAATGGGTGAATCAATCATTATGAGTGAATGAATGACTGAATTCTCGAGTAACTAGAGACTATTTGCAACTAGTTAAATAGAAGTAGTTGACAAATCATCAGGCTAATGACAAATATCAAAAACAGTATTGATACTATGATAGTCGAACTTGTGTATGAAACCTGATACATGAGTATTGCAGATCAGGTTACAGCTGATCTCAATTTCCATCAGCCTGTACTGCCTCTAACCTGCTCTGCTCTTCACATGCGGCTTTTATGGCCTCCGCCATATCGTGCTTCGCTTTTTCAATCTCTCTCTGAATCTTTGCACGTATTTCGTCCTTCCGTATCCGCCTCTCTGCAGCCGAAGCCGTGACGGTTGCGGGTCGGGCCACCGTGAGCTTCTTTGTCGACTGGGTCATATCTAACCCCCGAAGACGCGTCATCGCTGTTATAACTTCTGCAGGTGCTTCAGTCGATGAAGTATGGTTGCTAAATGCCCTGGGTTACGTACTTGATGTAGGCGATGCTGCTACTACTATTTCCTGAACGAGTCGGCGCTGGCGGCGTTTGTATCGATACGGACTACGACGGAAGGGCATACTCTTCCAGCGGCGGATGAAGAGTATGTGCGTGTCATCGTACAAAGGGAGTTGGAGGGGGTAGGTGCGCGTTCAGCGGTCAACAGCGCTTATCGCTTTGCGGCACAGCAGGTCGGTTCAGTCAGACGCAGGCCGGCGCCAAGAAACGACTCGGTGGCCACGCCTGCCGTCGGGTAACTATCTGGGGTATCGGCCGGTGGTTCTCACAAGAGACTTGTATATAGAGGCATGCAGGACACATACAGAACAGGCCGGATCCTACTGCCTCACTTAGACTCGAATATGTCTCGCAGATGCGCAGAGGCCAGCTGCATGCCGCATAGCTGCTTTCGGCGGCCGCGGCGGTCTATGAATTCTTCATCATCATCATCAGCATCATCATCATCCCGCTTGCGTCCTCATTCTACTCATCCCCGATCCTGTGGAGGCTGTGCCGTAACAGTACGGTTCCGTATGCTATAGCAGGTGAAACACTACAATGACGGGGGTCTTTCTTAAGAGATCCGAACATCTAGCAGGGCGGTAAAATCCGTGTTGGGTTTCAGTCGGTGCTGTAAGACCATTCGGCCAGCCTAGTCAACTGCGCGTCGCCAGCAAGTCGACAAAAGGTACATCAATGATCAGGCTGCGGCTGATCGTGCCCCAACAAATCTATATACGGAGGTATATTCATAACTTACATTCATCTAGAGAGCGTGGTTATAAACACAAGAAAGCTCTATATAGTCTAGCTAGATCAGTGTATTAAAGAGAGGATCGCGAGTGACTTACTGATCTAAGCATAGCATGGTGCGAATGGCCGAGGTACTCGGTGATGGCAATGCAGTGGAGCCGCCAAAATGCCAGAAAATCCTTTGTCTACATCACCTCGCCCTTGTTCGTTTTTTTCAGCATCTCCATCCTAACCAAAGATCAGGTTCCGAATGTCGTCGTCTTGCGTTATCGCTTCCGCCGCCTCTCCCTCCGCCACATTCTCGTTTCCCTCTCTCCACCTCCACTTCTTCCCCATCACCTCTTTGAACCACTTCACGACCACTTCCCCGCGCATCACCTTCGGTGAGAACCTTCTCGCCGGTAAAAGCCCCTCCGCCGGCCTCAAAACTACATCCAGATCTGGCGCCACGAACAGCACCGCACTGAGCCTCTGCACCCCCGGTATGCGTCGCACCCGATGCTTCAGCGCTCTGACCTTGCCTCCACTAAGTATCAGCGCGCACCAACCCGTCAGAATAACTGTCGCATCTCCAGGCACGGACGTCCACTCGCCCGGCTTCTCCGGATTCTCAAGCTCTAGGCCGGCGACCCCATCCTGGAAGATGATGCTGAAAGTGCCGTAGTCAGTGTGCTCCCCGCAGCCGTTAGAGTCCTGTGGTGCTACCGTTGCCGGGTCGTAATCGCAGAGGCGCCAATTGAGGTTACGGCCGCGGTGATATGGACTAAGGTCTGCGCCTGCAACGGCGCTGAGACCGGCGAGGATAGGTGCTATATAGGCGGTGCTAGCTGCGTAAAAGAAGGAGAGAATAGCATCAAGGCCGTGAGGAGCCAGGGACGCACGAAGGTTATCAGAGATGAGAGAGATACGGCTAGGGGAGAGGTCGACAGTGAACTTCTGATCGCAGGTGGCGTTGTGAGTTGCGGCAGTTTTGAAGATGCCACGCTTGGGGTAGGTGGCGTTCAGAGCGGCAGCGACATCTGGGTTGGCGCGGAGGTGGTGGAAGAGCTGACGGATGGCTTCGAAGGGCGCCTGGATAGATGGGTCGGTGAGGAGCGGTGTATCCGACGAGAGCCCGATGAAGGGAGCAGGCGAGGAAGAAGGCTTATGTTCAATCGGAAAAGCAGCCGCAGCCAGAAGATTTGCGGGATTGCTAATAGCAACGGCGGCAGCCATGTCGTCGGTCTTTGCTTAGGAAAGCTGTGTGTACGTTGACTGTAGGAGGGACCTAAGTGCAAAGGAGCCGCCATAAGTAATCCAGATGCTCTGAGCCATTGGGGGTTTTAGGTCATGTGGCAGTTGGGCCCAATTGTCGACCAGGGAACAAACGCTTAGCCGAGTGGGACGATAGCTTTATCAATACCCTCCTATAGGGTCGGCGTCCTCAAGAGTGCAAACCGTTCCACGTAGCAGCCCACGGTGCTATGAATAGCTACATCGTCTCATACAGTAGCCCGCCGTCCCACGCAGCAGCCCACCGCCCCACACAGACATATAGCGGATAGGTCTGTCGCACGCATGATGCTTCCCTAAATATAGAAGTACGCAAGTGAAAAGGTGTCGCGATAGCCAGGATTAGGAGTGCTAGTGCTTCCCAGTGCGTTGGCCGCCCGAACTGGTTTTCACGCTAAATTATGCATACACCAGCAAGCTCTGCACGTGGGGTCGCATCGAGAGGTCCCATGACGGATCGTATGATTGCGAGGGGTGACGCACGGGAGAATCCTTTCCCATTCACTAGCTGTCGTAGGCAAACACTCGCATTCTAGAGCGCGGGGTTGCAGATAGTTATTTTACACACACACACATAATTTATTGATCCCAGCGCTCGGGGCTCGGTCCGCACGTGTCGTTCCTCAAAGCCCATCCGCGCGTTAACATTCATCTTATGATGGCGAAGTCCCTCATGATTCCCAGGTTTGTGATTCGCTATCCCGGCCTGCGTTCGCGCAACAACGGATGCTAACGGCAACTCCGGCAGCTTCAATATTCTAGTTCACCCCCCTTGAGCAGGATGACTTTGTTGACTCATTCTGCCAATGATGCTCAGTCGTGTCACCACGCAGTTGGGTCGACGTTGCTCGAAAAGTTCGACCAACTTTCATCGCTTAAAAGTGGGCGGATAGACCGGCTAGCCTAACTTAACGCCTGCGCTCGTGTGATATGCCACGAAAAGGCGGAAGCTCGGTCGAACGGAGGCATTTCCGCCTATGAGCGAGCTGGACTCATCCTAGTCCTCAACGACGTCCCGAGCTTCCGACGCCATGGGGTAGCGAACGTCCGAGCGTCTACGTCAAGAGCTGCGCTCTGCGTTTCCAGCGAAGAGCCTCTTTTCTCTCCGCTCTTTTTCACCCGCCCGCCGACTATGGGTCGGCCAAAGCCGCCGTGGCTTGAGGAGGAACCCGAGCATGTTTCGCAGCCCCTCTTAACCAAAAGACCCGTCGAACAGAAAAAGCCTGGCGGTCGGTTGCAGTCCTCCAGAACGCCCTGGAGCAACCTGCGAGACGTGAACTAACCATTTCGCCCGACAGCATTACCACGACCATCGCCAAGGCGAAGTGATCGCATTCAGGCAGTGAAGCGCCAAGCAGAAGGGACGTTTCCCCAGCAGCAAGTTCGTGCGCGACAGGTCAGTACGCTACCAGCTCTTTGGTAATATGGCCCAATCTCTAGACTAGCGTGCTCACGAGCTGAAGGCAGCAACAAAAGCCTGCCAAGCAGAAGCGCAGGGGTCCTACCTCTGCCAGAGCTTCGAAGCGAGTGCCAAAGTAGAAGCCTGCGCCCATTAAACGAAGAGCGCCTCCGAATCATCCCCTCGAACGTACAAGCGGGCCCGCATCTGTCGGGCAGCCCCAGCACAAGTGTTCACGTCCGAGAAGTACTGTCAAGCAGCCTGCCAGAAGACCTCAGCAAGGTATTTCTGCCGGGATAGGTGCCAGCACTGCAGCAAGGCCCACGTTGTCCAGGAGTTGGGCCGAAGACTGGGTGCTGTCGAATGCGAATCCCTTGTCCCAGGAGGTCGTGCAGTCTGAAGGAGCCATGGCACGCTCACCTACCCAGCCCGCGCAGAAAGCGAAGCCCAAGGGTAGCGGACTACGACATAAGGTCCTCCAGAATGCTGTGGAGAGAGATCTCAGAACGGAGCTCCAGAGGACGAAGGAACCGCTCGGGGAACCGCGGTCTCCGATAGGACCAGCACGACTAGGAAGATTTACAAATTGAAGGCTTGCCGGCGAGGCTCGGAAGGGGAAATGGAAGCGTATGTCTTTTCATGTCTGAGAGCGGTCTTTTGATCTCGCAAGTGAAGAAGGGGAAGTACATGAGGGATGTGAGCATGAGAACCGTTTTCTCACTGGAGAGCATATCGAGCTTTTTCCGCTGTTCCTCTGTGAATGCGGAGAGGGGAAACCCTACACAGTAATTGGGCCTTGGTGTACCAAATCCAGGAAGCACCTGCGGCTGTTTGGCCCATGGCTCGTCCCAGAAGTCCGGCAACAGGTCGTACTTCTCTGCTAAATCATCCTGATGCAGTTCCGCTAGATCCTCCGCCACCGGACAGACGAGGTCCTGCAGGGCTTGTGTGACGGCGATTCCGTTCTTGTTCTACAATCGTGAGAGCTTCACTTTGAGTACCTTAGGCTGGAATCGAGCATCGCCCGGGCTATCCCGTTCCTTCTCCTTCAGCTTCCCCATCTAATCTCTCCGTCTTCGTTTAATCCGTGTGTAGGACCCCTTCTGGCAGTCAAATCATGGCAGCAAAGCCTTGACTTTACCGATAATCAAAACGCCCACATCTTCGTTGCCGTTCAGGCTATGATCGAGCTTTTCCGGGTGGTGAGGAAGGAGGGCGACATAAACAGCCAAATACTGGTGTTCTCGGTCTCTTACAACCATAGTCTAGCATCCTGGCATGCTTACTATCCCGTTATCAACGGCGACAAGACAGACATTTGCCGGCGGCCGCTTTTGAAACTTCTCTCCCCCGATGATGATCCAAATTCATGGAAGTCCTGGAATCTGGCTCGGAATATGTACGAGCTATGGGCCCCAGACCTTTGTGATCGCCTTCGTAAGGCGATCGACGTGGTGGAGCTTGATGCCCAACCTTCAGGACCTGCAGCAGTTGTGGAAGCGGGCACACCAGCGCCTTCAGCCTCAGTGGATCAGATGGAGGTACAGTCTGAAGCGACGGCGAGGCCGGATGCCATGAGCATGGATGGGGATGGTGGTGACTGTGATGGCGGTGGTCGAGGTGCGACGGACCAGTCTGAAGCACAGCGTCCCCCAAAGAGACCCAAAATAAGGTAGCCTTTTCTTGCCCTCCTCTAACATAGGAGAGTATCCACTAGACGACGAAGATGGAATCACGGCTGTATGTCTTTACATGCACGTCTCTTAGCGCTGCGGTCTTCCCATAGCGCTTGCCTCCTCCACGAACTATTCTGCCTTCGGCGGCTGGGACGGTCTACCAATCATCAACTTCGCCCGTGATCCGTCTGCTGCTTCTTTTCCGAGCAACTCTTACCCTGTGCCGGTTGCGCAGTAATACACAGTAGTATGATCATCGAACATCTTTTCAATAGCGTACATATTTGCAAGAGCAGGTTGATCGGATTCTATGGCTGACTACTTCTACCTAATACGCCCCCCCTCCTGAAACTCCTCGTCTAGCTCTGTCTGAAAGTGATGATGAAACCGCCCTTCTGGAGTTCTTTGGAGGCCCATCAGTATCCACCAGAGATCGCCTGCGTGGCGGTGCACCAGGAACCAGTAGAGGTCCCAATCACAGGGATCTTTGCCAGCTGCGAGTGGAGGCGTCCAATAGCCAAAGCTATCCCATGCCTCGTCATCGTCCACTGTTTTCAGCAACGTCGTCCAAAAGCCGCTGGAGAGATGGAGAAACAGGCCATCCCACTCCTCTTCATCTAGAACCGTCTCGTGTATATGCCTCTTAGCATAGTGGACGACGCCGTCAATCATCCAATCCTTCAACCCGTAGATGATGTGGCCGGGTGACTGTGCCATCTTCCTGTACTCAGGCCAATATCCAGATGGCGAGTAAGTTTCGCGTCTCAGAACCATCAGTTCGAGGCAATCTTCTCCATCAGAGTCGATAGAGCCGGGGGACAGCCGTTCGATGCACATGGGCTCTGTAGAAAAGTGTCAATTGCGATACTGCGTGACGCCCCGCTGCCCTTCGCAGACTTCGACGACATGCTAGTCGGGATAGACGTGGGCGAACGGCTGGGCCCGCAGTCTGCAGAGCAAGCGAGGGAGAGAGCAGTTCTTAACGGTACTGCTGACGGCAGCGCGTATGCAGAAGGCGATGGTTGGCTTTCCAAAGCCGCGACATGGCTGCCGAAGACCTCGAATGTAGGATACAGCTTCTAATTCCGTCATGGCGCCGTGCTGTCCGTGTTTCTAGGCAGTATCTCGGCTGCGAGACGCGGACGGAAGCTACGGGGCGCTGTTGCCAGATCTCATGCAGCTTTTATTACAAATCTTGTGGGAGAGTCAACGAGAAGGCGCGGCGCAAAGAATAATCAGGAGGAGAAATGTACCTCACCGCGGCAGTCCGTGAAGACAAATTGGGAAGGTAGGTCGTCATGTTCAGCTTCTCAGACAATGCCTTCTTCGAAGACGTCATCCTGGCCTATCAACGAGGTTCTCGCCCCTCCGCCCAGTCGATGGATACGGTGCTTGATATCGTCCTCGCAGGAGGGGCCGTGCACCGTCAAGCCCCAGCGATGAACCTCGTTGATCCAGTCGATAAAGTGCCGAATGTTCTCTCGCTCTTCGCAGTCGCTTTCGAAGAGTGGGAACATACGGCACCCGGCCCACGATTGGTTGGCATCAAGCACCGGCTCAGTGCACCAGAATTGGTAAGCCCGACCGGCGATGATAAGACCGTAGTGGCGCAGAGGGGCGATGTGCTCGGGCGTCCATGATGATGTCGTGTCTTTTATGCGCCCCGCTTTCAGCTTGTATCTGTTGTATAGAGCAATGGCTGACGATGCAGCGACCTGTGAAACAGCCTCGGACAATGTCTTTTCACTCTTTTTGAATTCGATGGTCAAGTACGGGCAAAGGATACGGTTCTGCCTGACTGAAGCAAACGTTTTGACGAGAGTGCGGTAGCCGGGATTAAAAGCCTGTAGGGAGATCCAGTAGGAACAGTCTGGCCGGAGATTGAACTGGAATTCTTTAGTCGACTTGCGAGAATCGACCACTGGCGGTGCTTGCCACAGCTTCTCGTCGGGCTTCGTTGCAAATTCGATCTTCCGCACGCACCACCACGGCCGGGAATCAGCCAGACAAGGGCCCCTAGGCTCACGCCTGAGAAGAGCTTCCATAGCGTAAGCGGCGTACTCGGTTTCATTTTCCTCTAGCTCACGCATAGCTCGGTACTCCCGTAGCACCTTGTCTATGAAAGCCTCGTCACCTTCCAGCCAGACAGTTGTGTCTTTTAGTCCAGGCAGGCTGCGGTAGAAATGCGACAAGCCTTGCGAGGGCGGAGCAGGCGTGCGAAAGTGGAACCAGGGCTTTAGAACCGGAGAAGAGTCGGGATCGATGGTGATGCCGCGTGGATGGAGAACTCGAGTTCTGAAGTCAGGATCGGACGTCTTGGCTCGGGAGCCTCTGGAACGGGAGACGGACCCGGTGACGGAAGAACTCGTTGGAGTGTGCGTGCCACTGCTGCCGAGGCCGCTATCGGCCACTCGCACAGGGAGCTTTGAGGATGGAGTGCGCGTCGCAGCCATAACTTCGCACCAAAGCCGGCTGGTTTCTGCCGGGTCGGTGTCTGGAAGGCGGCTTGTCGACTTCGCGGGTCGGGGAATGCGGCTCTGTAAGAAGAAAGGGTGGCCGTGCTGTGGAAGCATAGAGGCGTTAGATGGGAGTGGTGTTCGGAACGCTGCGATGGAAGGAGGCAATGCAGATGGCGATGTTAATGGAGCTGAAGTTGTTGCGTCGAAGCAAGCCGCGTCCAGACGACGCTGTTCGGACTTGCGCCGTTGGCCCCGCAACGTGCGGCCTACTCCGTCCGCACCGACCACTTAATTCCCGACGACGTCGCATTAGCCCCACGCCCTATTAACGTCGACGCCCACCTGTCCGCTCGCACGCCTCCGCCGCTCCAACACATCCACTTTCGCTAACCGCGCTATACCGACGGCGCCAACCTGCTTATCGTGCTACTGACAGTAGGCGGTATCCACCACGAAACGGCACGTAGGTCGTCGAGTGTGCCTCGTGTTGCCTATCCCCTGCACGGCCAACACCTCGTGCTGACTAAGGTAATAAAACAGCCTGCATAAGCTAGGCGATTACCCGGCCGACTCACGCGCGATCTCGCATCTCACCTGTATTCACACTTCACGAGGCTAGATTAACACTGGAGACTTTCCGCAGCGCCAAAAAGATAAAAAGCATAACGTGGTTTATCAGTGAGCGACGCATATCGGTGAGCGACGCACTTTCCCGACGA
>JAJJID010000678.1:0-15728 GCA_022204955.1 Macrophomina pseudophaseolina
GAGTTTTCAGCGGCAGGCAGACTGCATGATGGAAAGAGCGGTGATGGTGGTTGCTCGCTGGCTCGGCCGGTCGGGGGTGCCGCAGCCGCGTCGCTTCACCCGCGCACGGTTCGCGGGTGGATGACAGAGATCACGTGTTACTGAGCACGACCGGGGTCACAGCCACACAGATGTCGTGGCCACGCATTCGGTGGAGCAGCGCGCTCGCGAATCTTCGTATTGACGAGTAATGCAGACCGGCAATCAAAGCCAAAATGTATGTTCAATGTAAGACATCAACTTATTTACAGAAGCGAACCTCAGCTAGCACCCTTCTCCTGACCCTCGCTCACTTGAGGTACAGGTCAATAGCATCAAGGATCTGTTTCTTGCGTTAGTGCGGCGCATGGCGGAGGTATGCAGAGCGAAACTTACAAAGTTGGGAGACAGGTAGGTGTCGCCCGAGCTTCCCGAGATGCAGTCGATGGTGATCGTGTTCGAGCCACTCACGAGAGTGCCCGCGGGAATGTCGAAGGTGTAGATCTCACCCAGACCGCGGTAAGTGCCACGTGTGACGCCGCGCGAATCGATCTTCGTCGGTGCCGCCGGCGCCGACGGGCTGTAGCTGTTGATCTTGGGCTGCGGCCTGCCGCTGGCGAAGGCCAGAGTCGTGCCGATCCGGAGGACCGCTGCACCTGTCTGCGACGAGGAGAGCGTGAACTTGATGGTGAAGGGCGTGTTGACGCCCTTGAAGAGCGCCATGGGAACATCAGTCAGTGCGCTGGAGCCGACCGTGTAGGTCAAAGGTCCCCAGCTGCTCATGCGGCTGTCGGACGGGTGCATGCGCTCAATCTTGTCGGCGTTGCGGAAGCCGAATGGCTGGCCGTCCCAGTCGCCAATTGACCAGATGGTCGAAGGGAAAGAGAAGGTAGATGCAATGTTCTTGGTGACCGTCGATCCAGCAGAGACAGTGACCGAGTCGGTAGCAACCTTGAGTTCATCCTGGTAGAGGACCTGGGTGTAGGTGCCAGGCTTCATGGCAGGAGAAGTAAAGGCACCGTTAGACGAGGCATAGACCCAGTACTGCGCGTTGCTGTTGTACCAATGAAGGACTTTCTGGTAAGAGCTGCCAACTCCAGAAGCAGTACCCTTGACGTAACCACGAGCAGACTCAGCAACGTAGCCGGAGAGCTTGAGGTCGGCGAAGAACGAGGCGTCAAAGCTGTTGGGAATACCAGAGCGGCTGAACTGCAACTGGTAAGGGCCGTGGAAGCCCATACGGTAACTCTCAGTCTGAGCATGGTTGGAGTTCATGTAGAAGTAGAGGTTGGTCGAGTCACCGGCGTTGTTGGTGTTGATGTCCCTGAAGAAGGGGCCGCCACTGGATCCCTCGTACGAGAGAGGCTGCAAGATCATGCAAGCGTGGACAGCGTCATCATCGCGGTACACGCACTGCACCTTGTCGTCGATGAAACGTTGGCTAGAGTAGAACTTGCTGCGGGTCTGGCCATTCACAACAAAGACGTCGGATCCCTCGACGGTGCTGCTGCTCCCAGCAGTAGTGGAGGCAGTGCCGTAGGGGTATTCGAGAGGGAGCTTGGCCGGGTCCAAGCGAGCGATGAAACGGGCTTCACCAATCGAGGGCTCCTCAGTGAAGTAAGTGCCCATGTACAGAGAGCTCTCTCCGGACTTGACAACAATGTAGTGGGTCAAGCTGCCAGCCGTGCAGGTGATCTTGGCATAAGTGCCTGTCGATTATTAGCCATAGGAGTGCATGATGGGTTGCAAGAGACGCTCACTGCTGACGATCTCTGACGTTACGGTCGCAGATCCAAGGCCGGACGAGATGTGCGAACCCTTGCCGGAGTACTGGAACTCCTCTCCACGGTACTTGATCGAGGTAATGTCGCAACTGCTGCGCGAAATGGTAACAACGAAGGGGTTGGATGAGCCGGCATCAACGACATAGCTTGAAGAGGATGTAGTCACTCCAAAGGCGGCCAGCACCGACGGTGCGAAAAGAGAGATGAAAGTCAGAAACAAAGCAAAGAGAGCCATTGTGGCGGTTCCCTCAAACGCGAGGGGGAACTTGGAGCGGCAGGAAGTGCAGTGACAAGAAAAGCCAATTCTGTTGTGGCATGCGTCCCCTGCTTTTGTAGTCCCCGGCGCGAAGGCATTGTCAGGCGCATATCCAAGACGATCAGCGATGTTCTGGCACCTTGGCCCGTGAGATACAGTGGCTCATTTCGGCACGGAGAAAAAAGGATGCTAAAGTGCACCTGTAAACATGCTCCACTAATCAGGGTGCAGCGGCAACAGGCGGCAGCCGGGGGAAAGGTTGATGTTTCAGGTCATTGCTGCTCGTTAGTTTATTGGAAAGGGTCCGTTCTCGGCAGCATTTCCTGCACTCCGCAAAAATTGTGACGGAACAGGTATAAACCCGGCCCACGTGATGAGCAAATGGGCTTTACGCCCGGTCGGGAGGAGGCAAACCGACAAGGCTGAGCGAAGCAACTGCAACTAAAACGGTGCACAGGCGAGATCTGGGGTGCAGGTGTTCACGAGTGGGGTATCCCCACGCTCAAAGAGGGGCATCGTTATTGTGCTGTCGGGAGAAAGCAGACCGAGAAGTGTGCTGGCAAAATCATGGGCGTTCATGGCGTGCCTGGTCCGGAGGGCGGACGAATGATGTGTACCGAGTAATTCAAACCTCCTATCCGAGATCCTGGCAAGTAGAGGCGTCACGCAGAACACACAGCATAGGAGTTGGCCAATCCGCGCGTTTCGTTTGTCGGCTAAATCCTTGCGCCATATGCGAGATGTTTTAAGGTTGGTTCACAGAAAGCTTGGCGGCGCACGATCCTGGTAGAGCAAGGACTTGGTTTACGGAGGATGGGCCGGCATTCCTGGGAGCACTTTCCCCAACCGTCTAAGCCTTTTGGCGGTTACAGAGTGATGCGCCCGCAAATCGACCGATAGTAACCAGAAGGAGCGCTGCGGAAACAGTGGTATTCGTGGGATTTCTAGGCAGCGTAAATCTCGATACGAGCCATCGTGTCTCTAGCCCTACGGTTCCTGTGGGGCCGGACAGAGACCACTGGCATGATGCATGGTTTGGCATGAACAGAGGAGAGCTGGGAAGGTTGCACCGGTGAACTGGGCAGGTGGTGTACAAGGCCTGTGGAGGCGTTTGTTTATAGCAGCACACGCGGGCCTCGGTGGAGTGGGCGCTCTCTGCGACGAGCCACTGTCTTGGCAGGTTTTATCCGGCATCGCGCGCCGTAGCCGAAGTTGAGCTCGCCAGATCGGGATGCGCAGCTCACGGACGCGGCAGTAGCATGGCATTGTCAATGCCGAAGACGACCCGACTGACGGAAGACCAGGAGGACGTTTATGGGGTCACTTTTCGAGCAGAAGCAGCTGAACATCAGAATAAGCTCATGCGTGGCATCATTGCGACAGAGCGGCTCTACCCGCCTTCGAATACCCCTGAATGTCACGTTGTCTCTCTTGGCCAGCGGGTGGTTCTGCCGTGAAACGTTGCTGCGAAACTGAAACGGAGCTGGGGTTGTCCGAAAGCCGGCCGACCGCAGCGATGCCATCGGTCAGCGCGGCAAGTGTGCACGACGTGCGTGAGAAAAGATGTCTAGAAAGGGGCATGCTCCGGAGGAGGTGTTCGAGCGCCATGGAAGGTGAGGGCTACTGGTAATGTCCAAGTACGGGGCCTCCTTCATTGGTGCTACAGTGACTTTTGCCCGGTGATTCGTCATCCCCGCAGTAACAAGGTGCTCTCGGCGTGAGGCCACCAAGATGAGGACGCTTTGTGGTGCGAAAAAGGGTGCTGAAACTGGAGGGTAGACAGCATCGCTAATGCACTGGATCAATGAGGTTGAAAGAAGGCGTCGATCGTAGTCTTGAGATTGGAATCCGCGCGCTCGCTTCTCTTCGCTCCCGCGCTGGAGGCCTTGCCAAGCCTCTCTGGATGCCTTGCAGTGGGTGGCAATAGCAACTCGCAACTATTGCACCACAACGCCCAAAAACTCGTCTCGGTGATGATCAGCCCCGCGTAGTTGTCCTATAAGGTTTTTGTATGACTCGCTCCATAACCAGATCAGTAGGCCTTGAGAAGGCCTCAGATCTATTCTCCATGCGATTCGTTCTGTAGTGCTTCTCCAGCGAAACATCCTGATCATCTCTAGTCCTTTGGCTTCTTCTCCTTGATAGCAGTTTTGGGCACGTTTGGGTCGTCTTTCATCAGATCTAAAATTTGCCTGTCTGCTCATATTGATTTTTATCATCTATTGCGATGAGCATGCATGTCGGCGGTGAGGTGCATGCACGATACACGAAAATATCCCTTCAGGAGCCAGGGCCGCCAACGTTTTCAGCAGCAGTCGTTACGTTGAACACTTCGAGCGGAGGCCATATCAGGGCCAGTGAGCGTTTCCTTCGTGTTCCATTACTGTGTTTGATCGTCTAGTTCGTCAAGTCGTGAAAGGGGTTCGTGGACGTTTGTCTGTGATGGGGTTCAAGGGGAAACCTCAACCACGAATGCGGTCAAGGCTTTAACTGCATCGCCGTCGTGTGCTTTCAAGAGTTCGGTCGCCTTGGGCTTCGGCAGCTCTAATTGCTCAACCTGTAAATAGAACAAAAATTAGCACCTAGTTGAAGCAATGGCAATGGTGAAGCGGCATGCAGGTAGCCTACCAGCAGTGCCACGTCTGCAGGGTCGACCTTGACGGCTTTCTTGGCCTCCTGCTTTTTGTTCTGATCCTTCACGTCGAGGCTCTTCATAGCTTTGCCAAGTGCCTCGGTGTCGACGTCCTTCTTCGGGGCTCCATCGTCCTCGCGCTGGGCGGCATCCAGGGTCGACATGGCAGCCTGTGCTTTGCGATCCTCAGCGGAGGCGGGCGCTGGCGGTTGCTCGGCACCCTCGTGGACACCGGCGGGCTGGGGTTCGGCCATTGTGCGATGTGGAGATGCGTGTCGATTCTGTTGCGGTTGTTCGAGGGACAGGGCTTGCAGAGGGAGAGGGGAGTGACGGAGGGATGGAGCTCGCGGGTAAGACGTCACGGCCGGGGCAGCAGTCGTTAGGTGGCGGCTGGCATCGGCACTGCTCGCCCCGCCGCGCTTTCTGATTCGGGCCCGGCCGCACTGACAACGGCTCACCACTGGTACAGTCATCCAACCAATTTCTCCTCTCGCCCTCAACTGTCGCCCTTCTTTCGCTCACCCAACTCTCTCCTTGTTTGCTAGTGTCCCTCCAACTCTGGTCGCCTGCGTCAATTCTCGCAAAAAAGAGGCTGGGGCCCACGCTTCGTTTCTGTGGTCTCGGGGACGCCTGCATACCCGAGCAAAGCATTCCAGAGACACCCACCACCAAGGTACCACGCGCTCTCTTCTAGCCTCCTCCATTTCCGTCCCGCTATAAGGCCTCCTCCTGTCCGTGCCTGTCCGACACAGTCTTCTTCTCCAGCATTTCAACTGTTCCCCGCCGCGGGCTACACATGCTACTGATCATGTCGTCTCCTCTCTGTTTTCACTCTTTTACAGTCCCTCTTGCATTTCTCTTCATTTTGGCACTCTTGTGGCGCGAGGTCCGCAAAGGTCGCGCGCGCTACGACTCTTTGCATCCATCTGAAAAGACTGTAGCCCTCGCTGTCTGCAGGGAGGCGCGGAGAAGAGAGGAGGATATTGGCCTTGAGAAGCCCGTGCAGAAGTCGTGGCCGGCAGAGGGTGTGGACAAGTAGCTAATGTGCCGACAGGACGAAGAAGTAACGCGGAGCAACGAGACCCCATTCTACAAGCACACCCGAAAAGACTCGCGCCTTGACTAGGCTTGTTCATTTTCTCACCGATTATCATGAGCGACTCGATCGAGAAATCCGCCACTCTGAATGGCGTTACGTCGGAATGGCATCCTTCGTGTACGTGCGCAGGTTGCTTGACGGACATGACTGACGCATCTCAGCCTGGCGCTCGAAACCTATCGTGCAAGCAATTTCCTACCCCGATGAGACAGGTCTTGCTCCAGCTCTTGACAAGCTCAAGAACCTGCCTCCCATTGTAACGCCTGCTGAGATTACGAAGCTTCGCGCACACCTTCGGCGCGTGGCCCTCGGTGAGGCCTTCCTGCTACAAGGCGGCGATTGTGCCGAGCTCTTCTCCTACTGCCAGGATGGAGCTATTGACTCAAAGATCAAGCTGCTTCTGCAAATGTCGCTCGTGCTCATTTGGGGCGGCAACAAGCCTGTTGTTCGTATCGCGCGCATGGCTGGCCAGTATGCCAAGCCTCGTTCGAGTGCCATGGAGAAGGTCAATGGTGTCGAGATTCCAAGTTTCCGCGGGGACATTCTGAACGGATTTGACCATGATCAGCGGACCCCGGATCCCGACAGGCTGGTTCAAGCCTATTTCCATTCCGCTGCCACCTCCAACTACGTCCGTGCGCAGCTCTCCAGCGGCATTGCCGATCTGCACAACCCATTTGACTGGAGCCTTGGCCACGTTCGTAACGATGAGTTACAGGCGCAATACTCACAGATCGTCGGCAGTATCACTGAGTCACTGCGCTTCATGCGCACCGTTGGCGCTGATACTGCGGGACAGCTGGAGACCGTTGAGCTCTTCACTAGCCACGAAGGTCTCGTCCTTGAGTACGAAGAAGCCCTCACTCGTCGTCTTCCTCGGCCCAAGCACGCAGGCGCTCGTACGCATGTCCCTCCCAGTGACGACGGAAAAGCCTGGTATAACACCTCTGCCCATTTCCTTTGGGTTGGTGACCGAACCCGCCAGCTGACACATGCTCACGTCGAATACTTCCGCGGTATCGAAAACCCCATCGGCATCAAGGTTGGACCGTCAATGAAGAACGATGAGCTAATCAATCTTCTTGATATTGTCAACCCGGATAAAGAAGTGGGTAAGGTGACGCTCATCACGCGCTACGGAGAGGACAAGGTGGAGAAGATGCTCGGTGGGCACATTGAGGCGGTACGCAAGAGTGGGCACGTCGTCGTCTGGCAATGCGATCCTATGCATGGGTAAGTCGACCAGATCATCACAAAGGCGAGAGCTGATGAGCAATAGCAACACGCGTTCCACCGAATCTGGAATCAAAACGCGCCACTTCTCCTCCATTCTTTCGGAAGTCGCGTCTGCTCTGAAGATTCACCAGCAGCTCGGCTCATTCCTCGGCGGCGTGCATTTAGAACTTACCGGAGACGCTGTCACTGAATGCCTCGGTGGTAGCGAGGGTCTGGACGAAGACGACCTGAGCTTGAACTACACGACTTTCTGCGATCCTAGGCTGAATGAGAAGCAGGCACTGGAGCTGGCCTTCCTTGTTGCAGGTCACTTTCGTGGAGTGCAAGGGAAGGCTTGAAGTGATGTGTGGTTGATTTTAAGCACTTGAATGACGGCTCTTGTGCGTATTGAAGAGAAAAAAAAAACGAACTAAGGTCATAAAAGTATTTGATTTGGGATTGGCTGCGACAAAAAAAAATTCATACTTGGTTTTGATGCCTTGCCTGAGTCAGCTAAACCCCATGATGCAAGTTGATTACTGAAGTGCTGGCCTTTTCCGGGCATTGAACTAGGAGCGTGCACAAGTGCCCGAGTCTCACGGAGAGAAGCCGTCGGGAAGGCTGACGTTTATCAGTGTTCAAGAGCTAGTGCTTCCGATAGGCCGATGTAGAAGCATTCCGCTGCTTCTCGGCTCGCATCCTTGCCTTTCCCGCGCCTCCATCGGAACTGCTCTGCACGTCATCGCTGACATACTTCCAAGTCTACAGCAGCTGATAAAGGTATATGAGCAATGGAAACTTGTTTCAACGCAAAGCAGACCGTTTCCTTGAGAGAAAAAGCAGGGGCGTGGCACTAAGAGATTAAAGTTTTCGGCGAGAGTCTCGCATGTGCCTGCCTAATTCGGCAAAGAGCTTTGGCTCCACTATCTTATCTCTGGCAGCTAGCAGAGCCCCTCCATCACTATCACTGCCTAATAACCCCACTGCGCTATCTGGCGACTCAGCTGGCGGTAGCTCGCTTTATCAGAATACAGCGCATATTTGTTCCAGAACTTCGCAATGGCGATCCTTCAAAAGGCGCGACTGCGCTCTTTCATACCTGGCCCTGTACAACCACTTCTGTCTCTTCTTTTGTATTATACAGCTTTCTCTGGTTAACAAGTCGCCCACCCACCGCCCACCATGGCATCTCCAACCCCCGTTCCAACCACCAAACCCTGGCAAGACGTCTCCGCCGCCCTCCAAGCCCACCGCGCCGCCTCACTTGCCGCAATCCAACCACCCCTCCCACCCCTCCCCGACCCTCTCCCCCTCAACACCACCGCTCTCCCCGCGCAGCTCCTCACCTCCGAGGAAGTCTCCATCACCGAGTCCGCCCCAGAAGCCCTCCTCGCATCCCTCTCCACCGGCGCCCTCTCCTCCACCACCGTCACCGCCGCCTTCCTCCGCCGCGCCGCCCTCGCCCAGCACGCCACCAACTGCATCACCGAGCTCCTCCCCTCGCGCGCCCTCGCCCGCGCCGCCGAGCTGGACGCCTACCTCGCCGCGCACGGGCGGCCGATAGGCCCGCTGCACGGGCTGCCCATCAGCGTCAAGGAGCACATGTCGATGGGCGGCTGCACCACCAACGCCGGCTTCTGCGCCTGGGCGGACCACGCCGCGCCGCAGGCCCTCATCCTCGACATCCTGTGGGCCGCCGGCGCCGTCTTCTACGCGCGCACGACGCAGCCGCAGACGCTCATGCACCTCGAGACGTCGAACAACATCTACGGCGTCACGCGCAACCCGCACAACACGGCGCTGACCAGCGGCGGGTCGAGCGGCGGCGAGGGCGCGCTGGTCGGCTTCCGCGGCAGCTGCCTGGGCGTCGGCACCGACATTGGCGGGAGCATCCGCAATCCCGCGGCGAACTGTGGCGTTTGGGGCCTGCGGCCGACGGCGTGGCGGTTGCCGAATGCGGGCGGTGTGGCGACGATGTGAGTTTTTGTTTCCCCCTTTGTTTTTCTTGTCATTTTTTTTTCTGCTCTGATCATTGATCGATTGGCGTGGCCGGTGCACTGATGAGTTTTGTAGGAAGGGGCAGGAGCAGATTGTTCCGGTTATCGGACCGCTGAGTACAAGTTTGGAGGGGATCAAGGTCTTCACGAAGACGATTATTGATGCGAAGCCGTGGTTGAAGCAGGCGGACCTGATTCCGATGAGGTGGAGGTACGATGAAGAGTGGCTGCCGAAGGATAAGGAGGGAAAGAAGAAGTTGAAGGTTGGCGTGATGTGGGATGATGGTGTTGTCAAGCCGCACCCGCCAGTTTTAAGGGCGCTGAAGGAGGTTGTGGATAAGTTGAAGGTGGCTGGTGGAGTAGAGGTAGTGGAGTGGACGCCGTATAAGCATGATCTGGCGTGGGAGATTATCGTGAGTTCTCCCCTTGACGCCTTTTGCTCCATTCGACAACAGGGACCACTGCTGGGCCAGGATCCCCCCGATTCTTCTCCGTCGATTCTGACAGGGTGCCTACAGGCGAGTCTTTACTTCTCAGACGGTGGGCGTGAAGAAGCCGCAGCTATTGAAGCCTCTGGAGAGCCGTGGCGTCCGCTGTCGAAATTCATCATCAAGGAGAACCCGCATGTTCCCAAGGAGCCATACTCCGTGACCGACATTTGGCGGCTTACCAGACTCCGCGAGCAATACCGCACCGAGTACGCAGAGCAATGGAACGCAACAGCCACGGGAGAAGACGGCGACGGTATGGTGGACGTGATTCTCTGCCCCGTCGGTCCCGGTGCCGCACCGCCGGTCGACAATGCGAAGTACTGGGGTTACACCAGTCAGTGGAACCTGCTGGACTACCCCTCACTCGTCTTTCCTGTGAGTTAGCTTTTTATTGCGTGCATCACACCGTATGACAGCGTAGACTGCGGTGAAGCGTAGAGAACTATGCATGCTAATATGCAGCAGGTTACGCAGGTCGATCCCGCCATTGACGTGGAGGACGAGAGCTACAAGCCCCGCAACGACCAGGATGACTTCAACCACAAGCTCTGTATGCATCCCAAGCTCTTAAGTAATATTTCCGGAGAATTCGCCACTAACTTTGACTGCGCAGACGAACCCGAGACCTACCGGGACGCACCAGTGTGCCTCCAGCTCGTTGGTAGGCGTTTTGAGGACGAGAAGGTGCTGCAGGCCATGGAATATATCGTCGAGAAGACGGGCGTGCCGTTCGCCGGCTTTGGAGTGAAGAGTGCTTAGACGAGTGCGCTGCAAGATATCCTGCATAAATACCACGAGCAGGGCCGAGAGAGGCAGACATGTACAGTGTGAGGCTCTGTCCACGTGATACAGATGCCCCTGTTTCCCAGCTTCCAGATCGCGGGCTGGACACTGCCGAGAATGGCATTTTTACGCGCTGTAATTTACGTTGCGCCGTACGTATGTCATGACGATGGCTGCATGTCATGCCGCTGCGGCGGGGCGCTAGCCAGACACGGACTCATCTGCCTGCAATTGGGCAGATCAAATGAGTTCTCATAGCAATCAACATGCATGCTCGATCCCTCGGTGGCCAGGAAGTGTAGCAGTCATGCACAAGCTTATTGAGCTGTGGAATATTCAAGATAGGAATGAGAGGGTAACACGCCATCTAGAGCATGGGATATCCCGCTCTGTCCTGCTTGTCTTCTCAACCAAAGCCCCACAATGTCTTTGTTCAGCCCATCTTCCTACGTCCACGCTCGAGCCTCGTTCCTTCCCTTTCTCGGTCCCAATAGGGTCCAGAATCCTTCCCATGCCACAGGGCGGCGGCAACGGAGGATAGAGCACGCGCGCGGGGTGATTCGCTCGTGTCGCGTCAGTTAAGCCCGTTTGCGCGGGACTGCCCGATTGGGCAATCCGTGATACAGCATCTCGCGGCTGTCGACACTGAAACCCCCATTTTTTCTCACTCCGCTGCCTGCGAAGCTCCAGGGGGGATGTGGAAGCCGAGCGCTTCCTGGCTTTTGCGCATTTCGAAAGCCACAGACCGTGCCACGACATAGTTACGTCTCTCTTCTTCCGCCGCTTTGCCGACCGCCGTTCTCCGCCAACGGAATCCGTTTCGGGCATCCCGGTGTTTCCGGGCAGCTCTTTTGCTCCTGTGCGTGCGTGTGGCTGGCCAGGACGAACAGCGCGAAGGAGAGGGGAAGTGGCCAGCGCGCGGAAATGGACGCTGAAGGGGCGCGCGTGACAGCAGCTTACTATTGCCTTCTTTTTCTCTCTTTCCCGCCAGCGTGATGAGGCTTGCCCGTAGTAGGAGTATATAAAGAGCTCAATGCTCCCTGGGATTCTCTCCCTACCCGTCAATTGATTCTGTTGATCTCTAGCATTGCTACTGCTTCACCAATTGATTTCCTTGCTCTTGCGTTCTGCCTGCTGCGAGCGAAAGCACACGAAAGACTCCGACGGCACGCTACCTCAGAGCAGAGCTCTTCTGCACATTCCTCTCCTCCCCGGACGACAGCAAGAACTGCAATTGCCTGCCTAGCTGCCTGCCTCCCCATCTACTCACCGTATCTCGATTCTCCAGCGTCGTATCCATCAAGCTCACCATCCCCGCTTCGAATCCCGCCGATCTCACCCGGCAAAGCCAGCCGCAAGACAGGGAAAAAGAAAAAAGATGCCGGCGCCGACACTATTCCCCCGCGCCCTCCCTCTTCTCCGCACGACGGCAGCGGCGCGCGCTTCCGCCTCCGCGTCTTGTGCCCCACCCCCCGCACTTTCCCTCCTCAGGCCAACTCCTAGAACAGCAACCGCACGCGCCGCCACCAGGCATTTCTCCGCCACGCCCGCTGTCCGAAGCAGCAGCAGCAAGGACAACGCGCCGGCGGGGTCGGCCGCGGATAAGACCGGCACGGCGACGGCGTACCTGGGCACGCAGAAGCGGCTGCCGGAGTTCAGTCTGAAGGACAAGGTGGTGCTGGTTTCCGGGGGCGCGCGCGGGCTGGGGCTGACGCAGGCGGAGGCGCTGTTGGAGGCAGGTGCGATTGGTGAGTTGCCTTTTTTTTTCCTTTGTGATCACACGTCGTTGTGCGGTTTATCGAACGGGAATTGTGTTTTATTTCCTTCTATTCCTTGCTACTGCCATGCCTCCTCGCGCAGTGCATGAAGCTGTCGGAGTAGAACGAGCGATACCTTAACAACTTGAAATCAACAAAAAGAGAAAAGGAAAAAGAAAATATGTCATATTGCAGTGCTAACGGTCCAACCTCCCACACACAGTCTACGCCCTCGACCGCCTCCCCATCCCCTCACCCGACTTCGCCCCGATTCAAGAGCGCGCGCGCACCCAGCTCGGCACGTCGCTGCACTACCGCCAGATCGACGTGCGCGACGTCCCCGGGCTCAACAAGGTCGTCACCGACATCGCCGACGCCCACGGGCGCCTGGATGGCCTGATCGCGGCGGCGGGCATCCAGCAGGAGACGCCGGCGCTCGAGTACAGCGCCGAGGACGCGAACCGCATGTTCGAGGTCAACGTGACGGGCGCCTTCATGACGGCGCAGGCCGCGGCGAAGCAGATGATCCGGTTCGGCAAGGGCGGGAGCATCGTCATGATCGCGAGCATGAGCGGGACGGTCGCGAACAGGGTGTGTATTACCACTTGCTCCGCGTTTTTTTTTTCCCCGGCGGCCGGATAGCACAGGAGAGAGAGAGAGAGAGAGAGAGTGCGTGAATGTGCTGATCGTGTTTTGTGCTCGACAGGGTCTCATCTGCCCGGCCTACAACGCCAGCAAGGCCGGCGTCATCCAGCTCGCGCGCAACCTCGCCTCCGAGTGGGGCACCTACGGCATCCGCGTCAACACCATCTCGCCCGGCTATATCGTGACGGCCATGGTCGAGGAGCTGTTCAAGCAGTACCCGGAGCGCCGGACAGACTGGCCGACGCAAAACATGCTGGGCAGGCTGAGCGGGCCCGAGGAGTATCGCGGCGCGGGTGTTTTCCTGATCAGCGACGCGAGCAGTTTCATGACGGGCGCGGACCTGAGGATGGATGGTGGGCATGCGGCGTGGTAAGAGTTAATACACGCGAAAACTGAGAGAACTGTGGGAGGGGGACAGAAGGTCGTAAGTGCTGGTTGATACTCTTGAAGCGCGGCGCTTGGGATATTTGAAAGAAAGCTTCCGTATATGTCCCTTGATAGAACGTTATCTATAACATCTTCGGTATTGCGATGGCGAGGGTAAGCTCCAGAGAAGTAGTACACGATGCTCTTTACGCAACAAACAATCCCAGGGTGTCGACATGTACTTAAGCACTCCCTCATTATTCCAAAGGTCTTTCTTGCTCGATTGTGTGGATGGTATGCGAGCACTACTTTCTGACACCCAAGACGGAATCTGGACGGTCTGCATTCAGTAGAACAGTCTACCTGCTAGTTCCACTGGCAATACCTTCTTCGTGACAGAGGGCCTCGAGATCAGCACCCGGCTTTGTTAGCCGCTGCAAGTAGTGCGGTTCCGCAGGCGAGCAGACAATTCCTGTCCCAGCGCTTTCCAGCGACCACGAGCCGCACTCGAGGACACGAGACTGTCGGGAGATCCTCTCAACCTGGCCTCCACGCCAGGCGCGTCCACAAAACTGTGCTCCGACATCGGCCCCCGCACCCGGCCCAAGACTACCGGATACAGTCCAGTGCGCTCCTCCTGACCAATTGGTGTGCCAGACATCCTCTCCGTACCACCCGCTCAAATCACCTCCAGTACCCCCTTCGGCCCCAGCCGCCCCACCACCCCCTGACTCAGCCCCAACTGCCGCTCAATCTCGCCCTCCGCCTTCCCCCGCTGATCCCTCAACACCAGCACCTTCCTCAGCTCAACGACATCCAGAAACGTCCTGTCCGCCGCGCCCTTGCGCCCGAGGTTCGCAAACTCTTGCTCCGCCTCGGCGGCAAGGCGCTCGCGCGCAGACAGGATCGTCAGTGCGGGGTTGTGCATGCGCGGGGGCATGGGTGCGCCGGTGGGCGGGCCGAAGGGGTTGGGGCCGGTGGAGAAGTCAGGGAGGTTGTCGCGGGCGGAGGGGGAGGAGGTGGATGTGGTGGATGTGGTGGATGTGGTGGAGTTGGGTTCGGCGGGCCTCCGTTGCGGCTCGTAAGGCGAGGTGGACGAGTTCGAGGTGTAGGGGTTGGGGTCGACGGCGCCGAGGGAGCGGAGTTGGGCGGCGTAGGCGGAGTCGACGGCGTCGAGGTTGATGGCTGGTGTTGCTGTGGTGTTAGCAATTACGGTGGAAATGGAGGCGGTGGGAGCCTGGTGTGGGGAATTGGTTGGTATCTGAGGGGTGTACCTTCGTCTCGAGACTCGCTGGCTTGCGGCTGCGGGCGAACGGTAGGTCCTGGCTGCGAAGCGCGGCCGGCGGGTTGTGGTTTCGGTGCGTTGGTGGTGGCTTGTGCTGCGCGCGCGGGGTAGACGCGAGCGGCGCTGTTGGCAGCGCGCGAGGCTTTTGAAGCTGATGATCCCATTGCGTTGGCGGGCAGATGAATTGAGGTGTAGAAGAAGGTGCACGGCGGAGAGGAAAATAGAGGCGAAGGTCGATGACGCTCTGGTTCGGTCGAAACATCCTCAGACGTGGCCCAAGCTTCCCGTAGAAATTCTCGCCTCCTGATTGGCTGAATGCTCAACAGCTCCACAAACTGCGAAAGAACTTAAGAAACGGCAACAAAGGTAAACCTACGAATTATTTCAAGAAATCCCTAGTGTTTGGGGTCTCTTAGTTCATGGTATAAAAAGAATATCACCTTGATAATTGACGCACCCGCTTTTTGAAGCGCCTGAGTAACGACGTAAAAGCGCGAGAGCATTAAAAAAAATGAGTACATGGGCTCCGTCAATGTCACTGCTGAGGTCCGCTGCCTTCGTAATCTTTGCTCACCGCCGAGTTTGCCTGATCAAGTGCCGCAAAGTGACAGCTTTGCCTCATGATTGTCTTTCAGAGCAGCTCGTTTTCTTTTTTTTTTTCTTTTTTTTTTTGTGGGGGGGGGCCCGGGGAGGTGTGGGGGAGAATATGGGCCAGCTTCCACAATGCCTCCGTGACTCAGCTGTGTTCACAACTCCATTCTGCATACAGCGCAGCCACCTGCACCTACCGAGCGCTATATCGAGGCATACACAAAACAGAAGTGCAGTCACGCATTCGTGCACTAAGCTTACCCACCCTTATTACCACCTAAATGTCTATTTAAAATCTATAGTCGGGGCCCGTTTTCATCTTTCCATCCCCATAGTGCCAACCAAATACTAGAATCATACCGACAAAATACAGAAATAACAATGTAAAATGCCCACCGCAACCTCAACTGCGCTAGGGCCGCCGAAGAGAACCTGCAAAAGCTGTATGCCGATATCCAGATCGTCCGCCGCAACATGTCCGCCAATTATGACGGGAGATACACGATTTCTTGTTTCAAACCTCTGAGTTGATGAAGGCTGTATATGGTGCCGAAATGAGAATCACCAACAGAGTCCAGATTAGCATTTGGCCTGCAGATCATGTGGTTGGGCAATGAATTCGGGAGTTTCAAGTATGGTTTGAGACTGATGTAGCTCAATCAGCTTCGGTGCCAACAACACCGCTAATGCAGAAGGTGAGCTTACAAACTTGGGGTTCTGTCGTTGCTTGAAGCTGTGTCTCTAGCCCGTAAGTGTGTGCACTAACCTACTTTAGGGGCCAGAGTTGAGGCGGGATACGAGTGATAGAT
>JAJJID010000679.1:0-15727 GCA_022204955.1 Macrophomina pseudophaseolina
GTCGGGATTACCCGAAACGGCAACAAGGGTCAGAATACCGAAATCAAGGGTCAGAAATGCCCACGCCTACTAAGATATTATATTTTCGAAAATTATTTACCGAGATAGCACTAAAATTACTGAAATAATAAATGTTTTTTACTATAATTTTGCAACTTTACTATATTTATTAAGTTTAAAAATGTTAATTTTATTATATTTTAAATATAGTATTAATATAAATAGAATAGATTTTTAACATAAATATATTAAGATACTAAAGTAAAAATACTAAGATTAAATATTAATATCTTAGTACTAAGTAGATATTATAAATAGTTAAAAGTAAGAAATAAAACTAAAAAAATATAATAAAAACTAGTATATACTTAAATATAACTAATAAAAAGAGTAAAATTTTATTAATTTTTAAATATTTTATCTAATATTATAGTAATTTAAGTACTATTTTAGCAAATAATTTTAGAAAGTATAATATTTTAGTAATTTACTATTAATAATAATATAAATATTTAATTATATATTTAATAATTTTAAAGAATAGTAAATTACTAAAATATTATACTTTCTAGAATTATTTACCAAAATATAAAAAATATTACAGAAATATTAGTAAAAAAATATAAAAATTAATAAAATTTTACTCTTTTTATTACTTACCTTTAAATATATAGTAGATTTTATAATATGTATCTAGTTCTAAGATATTAAAGTTTAATATTAATATTTTTACTTTAATATATTAATATATTTATATTAAAGATCTATTCTTTTTCTATAAATACTATATTTAAAATATAATAAAATTGATAATACTTTTAAAGTTAATAAATATAGTAAAGTAGTAAAATTATAGCCGTAGTAGAAAAACCTACTTTTTTTATAATTTTAGTACTATATTACTAAATAATTTTTCGAAATATAATATCTTAGTAATTTACTATTTTAAGGAATTTAGTAAATTTAGCTAAGACTAAATATTTATTTTTAAATATTTATTAAATTACATAGTAATTATATAATTTATAAATAGATTTATTATTTTTTATAAATATTTTATATAGGTCTTATATCTAGATCTAAGTAATAAATTTACTAGAGTTTTATAAAAAATTTTATTTTTATATTTTTTACAGTAATCTTATTTAACTAAAAAATATATATAGTTTTAGTAATAAATAAAAATAATTATTTTAAATTAAATAAATCTCTAAAATAGCTATTTTTTAAAAAAAAATAGAATTAATTATATTTAAATAAAACTATATATATAATATTAATTTAAAAATTTATTATAAAATATATAATCTATTTAATTAATATAATTACTATTTAATTAATATAATTACTATTTAATTAATATAATTACTATTTAATATACTAAAAATAAACTATAAGTATTATTATTATTATTATTATTATTATTATTATTTAACATTTATATAGAGCCTATAACTATTATAGATAGCCTAGGGCAATCTATATAGAGTCGGTTTTAGGTATAAAAACTATAAGTATAATTTTTAAAAATTTAATAAATAGTAAATTACTAAAACATAATATTTTTAGAAATTATTAACTAAAATATTAAAGATATTACTAAAGTATTTAATAATAGTACCTTAGTAATCTATATAAAATACTACTATATATTAATATAAAAATCTACTATTTAGTAATTATTTTATAATTAATACTATCTTAGTAAATAATAATTTACTTATTTACTTAAATATAAGAAATTTAATATAAAAGAGACTATATAATAATATTATTTATATAATTTTTTTTATAATATAAGTTTATTATATAATTAATCTAACTAGTATAATATTTTATTTTTATTAATGTATTAGATAAGCGAGTGTGCCAGATAAGCGAGTATGCCACTCTATTAATAAAACGCATTACCTTAGCTTCTATTAACTATATAATAACTAAACCATGCGTAATCTCCCTTATATAAATCTCGTCTATTCTTAATAAAGCAGGCTATCGATTAAGGCAGAGTTCGGAGTAATTAGGGCGCTACGGAAATGTACTACGTTAATCGAATAACTCTTAAGCGATAACGCGATAGGATCTATTTACGATGCGATTGCACGCCTAATTCGCAAAAGCTTACTAATCCCGAGGAATCTATAATTGTTTAACGTATTCTTGACCTAGATTCGCAAGGATTTCCGCCGTGGTTAAGTGCTATTAAAGATATGGCAAATAAGCTACCCGCTAACTATGCCGGATATACCGTTAGTAAGAACTAGCCTTCTAACTTCGTAAAATGGCCTTCTGGGCTTAAAACGCATCCGAATCACAAGTAATACTACTAGTAAACGAAATGCGAGGACCTAGAGCTTATTGTATAATAATTCGAGCTCGTCCGTAATACTATCGCGAAGTATAAGATCGTAGATAGAGATATATATAACTTTAACAAAGCTAGCTTCCTTATAGGTATAAGCGTAGCTAGGATAGTTATTATAGTATCGGAGCAACGTACTTAATTAAATACTATTTAGTTAGGCAATCGCGAATGGGTTACGATAATAATAGCGCATTTAGCTATTCTTTTATAGGCAGAAGCCGCGAATCTTTAAAGAGTAAATAAGGCCGCAATAAGATACAAGAAGCGGCAAAAAAAGTAGATTTAGAAGCGTAGAACCCTAACGATTTAAGCTAGTAGGATTTAGTTAATAAAAATGCTATTAATTAGTAGATTTCGACGGAAACGCACGAAGGTGGTGCGCAACTAGAAGGGCCTACGAAGAAGCAAAGGCGATATAGGTAATATAACTAGACTAGCTATAATTCTTGTACATGCTAAAAAGATGCGTAAACTACTATAGAATAGGCTATATATTATAGATAGTCTATTTTATAAGGCGTTACAGAGTTATTCATCTTTAAAGCGATCGAGCTTTAATAGGGTAGCATACTCGCTTATCTAGCACACTCGCTTATCTAATATATTATATACTTTTATTTTTTATATTACTAAATAGTTCTTACTAAGATTATTTATAAATATTTAGAATATCTTTTCTTTTATAGAAGTATAAATAGTAGTATATAAATAGCTTATTAATTAAGAAGAGTCTATATAATATACTTTATAATTAAATAAGTAGAAACTTATTAATATTACTTAGATAACTATAAAGTATAAAGGCTTAGTAGAGGATTAATAAGCTATACTATTAGTAGTAAAGCCTAGTAAGTAGTTAGAAGAAGAGAACTCTCTATTAAAAAATAACTAGATAGAAGATTTAATAGATAAATAAAAAGAAAAGAAAAGAGTAATAAGTTTTATATTATAATAATTAAAATTAATTAAACTTTAAGAATATATAAAAAGATTTATACTAATTTATATCTATTTAGTTATTTACTACTAGAGTCGTGTAGTAAATTTTACTACTAAGGTTTACTACTATAATTTAGTACTTAAGTAGCTCTCTAGGTAAGTCTATTATATATCTTAGATATTATTATTATTATTATTTAATATCTGTGCAGAGTCTATAACTATTATAGATGGCCTAGGGTAATCTATATAGAGTTAGTTTTAGGTATAAGGGTAAGGCAGTAAAATAGCATAGTATAGACTAAGAAACGTAGTAATATAAAAGAGATAATATACCCCACAAGTGAGTCGCGTATATAACTAAGCCGCGTACCTCGCTAACTTTCGCAATACGTTAGCTTTTAACTACTATAGCTTAACTAATTACTATCTAATTAATCTATAACGAAGGAGATATCTTCCTTGCTATCTTATCTATTAATAAAAAACAAATTTAGAGTAAAAGACGCGCCGCATTAATGTTTAACGTCCCCCTAAGCACGCTCTACGACCGATGCGCTAGAACGCAGCCACGATGCGATTATAAGGCTAACTATAAGAAGCTTACTAAATCTAAAGAACTAGTAATTATCTAGTATATACTTAACCTAGATTCACGAGGGTTTCCGCCTACGAAGCAGATGATATAAGCTATAGCTAATAAACTATTAGAGGCTCGTGGCGGCTAGCCAGTTAGTATAAACTAGCTAGATAACTTTATTAGGCGTACGCCTAAGCTAAAGGCTTAGCGAAGCCGCGCATATAATCGCTAGCGAGCCTTAAATAAGGATTACTAGGTTATTAGTAAGTGGTTTAAGCTTATAAGCTCTATTAAAGAGAAATATAGTATCTAAGATAAAGATAGCTATAACTTTAATAAGATTAGCTTTATAATAGGGGTTATCTTAGCCCAATTAGTTATCATAGGCTTAGATAGGTGTAGCAGGCTAAAGGTGGTTTAGCTAGGTAATTATAAGTAGGTTACTATAATCTAGAAAATTAATGCTACTAGATAGGTAATCCTACCTTTTATCGTCTTCGCGGGTAAGTACTACCTCTCTACCTAGTACAAGGGCAACGATATACCTTACGATTAGGCTATTAGATTAAGCGATAATAGATAGACTAATAATAAGCTTAGAGTCGCGTGGTTAAAGTACTTTAACGCGCACACAAAGACGCGTACCGTGGACACGCATCGGCTACTAGTAATCGATAGCTATAAGAGCTATATATTACTTAAATTCTAAGAGATCTATAAGGAGAATAATATTATTACTCTCTATATACCGCTATATTCGTCGCACCTACTATAGCTACTTAATATAGGCTGCTTCTCTCTATTAAAGAAGGCATATAGGCGCTAGATTGAGAGCTTAGCGCGTAACTATATTAACTATATTACTAAGCTCGAGTTCTTACCTATCTTTAAAACGGCTTTCGACGAGTTAATTATAAAGAAAAATATTTATATAAGCTTCCGAGGCGTAGGTCTTATGCTATATAACCTAGATACTATACTATTAAAGCTTAATATTTAGCTACGGACGTCGTCATCACCTACTATAGAGAATACTATATAGAAATTAAAAATACTAAGTAATACCCGCGAGCTAGAGTCTTAATTAATGCTAATTTATAATCGTATTTAAAGGTATTAAGATTCTTTGCCTACGTTAATTATCTAGTCGCTTAATCGGCTTACTAAGGGCGCTAAGATAATAGTATATAAGATAGTCTTATTACGCGATTAGGTCTTAAGCCTTTAGAAAGTAAATAAGGTAGCTATAAGGCGTAAATAACGTTAAAGAAAATAGATCTAGAAGTAAGGCACTTTAATAAAGATAGAGGGCGAGGATATTATCGCTTAAAACGACGTTAATAGGTAGCTTACGAGCGAAATATATTAAAATAAGGCGCCGGCAGGCACGGGTAAGCTATATAAAAGATACTATAGAAGCTATAGTAAAATAGACTATAATTCTCATACGTATAAAAAGAATACTTAAGAGGCTTCTTAAGTTATAATAGTTATTATACTTATAGTATCTTAATACGTTATTAAGCTATATAGCTATAAAGATAGAGAAAGTTGGTAAGATACGCGGCTATTATAAACCCTACGGGCGTTAGTCCTATACGGATAAATATCCCTTAAGGGATAGGAACTCTTACGAGAGGAAATCCCGCAGGGAAATACTAACTATAGGGAAATAGCGCTTAAAGAGCTTAGTTAGAAAGTAGGCTACGCGATAGAATCCCGTAGGGAAATAACTCCCTTAAGAAAATAGTTCCCATACGGAAAGGCCGAAGCTATAATCGTAAGAAACTATAGTCTAGTAGTATAATACTCTCTTAGTAAGGGTCGCAGGTAGAATCTAGAAAACCGGTAAAGAAGTACGTTACGCGATAATAAATAAGATAGATATCGCTATCGTTCGTAGAAGAAGTATTATAGTCTAGAAGCCTAGTAATAAAGAAAGCCTCGAAGGAATCCTCGGTCGTAAGCGGTTACGTATAGCGCTAGCGTTCGGTTATATAGAGTCGCTAAGAACGCGTATTCTTTTCTTCTTAGCTTAACCTTCGTATAGACGAATTTAATTCTTTAGCGCATACCCTAGGGTTAAACTATTATATTAGGTTAAGCTCCCTTACTACTAGATAGTAAACAGTTTCTTCTAGCTTCCGGAGTAGAAGTAGAAGGCTAGCCTTAGCCTACCTTACTACGATCGCCCGTTCGTAGTAGAATAGTACTAGAGCTAAGTAAGGTATAATAGCTAGACGATACGAATATAATGAGCGTAACGAATACAATGAGCGTAACGAGCAAACGAGCGTAATAAGCGAATAAGCGCAACGAGTAAAACGAGCGTAACAAGCGTAACGAGCGAAACGTAGTAGTATAGCGATAAAACATTAACTAGTCTAGTATAATCCTAGAACGAATCTAGTAGTTAGAAACACGGATACCTTCGGGCGTATTAGAACGGGCTACCTAGAGTAGTATAATAATCGATAGTAATTCGAACAGCTTTTATACGGAATTTTTTTTTTCTAGATTATACGAAGTCCCTCTATTAACGCCTACTATCTTACCTCTTTCCCTAGCGAAAAGGGAGGGATAGAGGGGTTCGTTAGGCGTCGGGGATAACGCCCGTTAAGAAGGGGGTATAGGGCTAGAAGGCCTAGCTAGATAAATAGGGCTTAGCCTCGGGTTAGCTATTTAGATAGTAAGATAAGAGAAGCTACCTACTAGTAGCGTAATAAGGGAGCTGCCTATAAGTAGCGTAATAAAGAAGCTACCTACTAGTAACGTAATAAAGAAGCTACCTACTAGTAGCGTAATAAGAGAAGCTACCTACTAGTAGCGTAATAAAGAAGCTACCTACTAGTAGCGAGATAAAGAAGCTGCCTACTAGCAGCGAGATAAGAGAAGCTACCTACTAGTAGCGTAATAAAGAAGCTACCTACTAGTAGCGTAATAAGGAAGCTATCTACTAGTAGCGTAATAAGAAAGCTATCTACTAGTAGCGTAATAAAGAAGCTACCTACTAGTAGCGAGATAAAGAAGCTACCCGCTAGTAGCGAGACAAGAGGAGCTATCTACTAGTAGCGTAATAAGGGAGCTACCTACTAGTAGCATAATAGCGAAGCTATCCGAATAATAACTAAGAAAGTAGCTAATTTTTTACTAGGGGGAAAGAGAATTAGTTCTTTAGTAGACTAAGGACTTCTTTACTACCTATACCCTATACCCGGAGAGAGGGGGGTAATGTTATAGTCTAGAAGTCTAGTAATAAAGAAAGCCTTAAAGAAATCCTCGACTATAAGCGGTTACGTATAGCGCTAGCGTTTAGTTATATAGAGTCGCTAAGAACGCATATTCTTTTCTTCTTAGCTTAACCTTTATATAGACGAATTTAATCCTTTAGCGTATATCCTAGGGTTAAACTATTATAAGAAGATTAAAAGTCGGATTCTAGAAAGTAGGCGTTAGCGCCCGAGTTATATAGGCCCTATAAGAACCTACTAGAATTAACTTAATCTAAGAATACTAATTTAATACTATTAATCTAGCTGCTTTAATCTAGCTATATCGATCTAGATTATTATAACTCTCCTATAGTATATAGATATACTTATTAGGTAGTACTTTAATCTTCGTAGTTAACTTAAGATTCTAATATAAACTTATTAGAGATAATAAGCCTAATGCGTACCGCGCTCTAATCTATTACGTAATTACTATCTATTATTCTAATTCTTTACCCTTCTCTTATTCTTTAAGGTAAACCTATCGTTACCTAACCCTACTAGATAATTCTAAAGCCTAGTAGAAGAGGCTGCCGTTATACTTTAACTACTATTCTTATAAGAGAAGATAGTTCCGAGAAAAGAAATAACTAATAAAAGATAGTATTATCTAATACTTAACGCTAACTAAGTAATATAATAAACGACGTCGATATAAATAATAACGGTCCCCTATAGCTAACTATAGCCGACCTTTTTTAGGTTATCTAAGATATATAGGGCTAGATCGGCGAGCTACGCGGATAACTTTAGAAGTAGACTAACGAGAATACCTAGCTCTATTAATAAGTAAATAAGCTCCGTAACTAAGCTACTCTCGCTCCGGTACTAGCTTCTATTATAACTCCCCCGACGAACCTTACGTTTAGAAACGAGTCGCCGGCCTAAGTTAAGAAAACTACTATAAAGATGGCTAAACCTAACCTCTTCTACGGTAACCGAAAGAAGCTCTAAATCTTTTTATCTTAACTTAATCTTTACTTCTTCTTTAACTCTCGCGAATTCGAAAGTAAGAATTAAAAGGTTATATTCGCTACTACGTATTTACGCGATATCGTAGCCTAGTAGTTCGAACCCTATCTTAGGGATCGTATAAGTAAGGAGCTAAGCTAATAGAAGAAAGATACTAGTAAGATCTTCGCTAGCTATAAATACTTCGTTAACTAAATTAAGTAGAGCTTCGGCGATCTAGATAAAGTATATAAGGCACGCCGAGCTATTATAAATATCTAATAGAAAACCTTAGTAGCCGAGTATACTATCGAGTTCTAGAAGGCCGCGGCCTATCTTAATAACTAGTTAGACCGCGCCTTTATAGATTACTACTATCGAGGACTTAAGAAAAAAGTTAAGAATTAACTTATAATCTAGAACGACTCTAAAATACTAGACGAACTTATTAAGCTAGTAATTAAGTACGATAACTACCTCTTCGAGCGATAGACGAAGTGCTATAAAGAAAATAACTATAAAGCTAATACTTCGCGCCCTATACGTCCTAAATATACTTAAGAAGGAGGCGACGCTATAGAATTAGATACTACTTAACGAAATAATAAAAACTATAAACGATAACCCCGACGTTAGTAGACGGAGTAAGAAATAGAACGCTTTAACTAAGAACTTTATATCTACTACGAAGATAAGTAAAACCCCCGATACCGCTACCTATAATAGAATAAACCCGGTAAGACTACCGCTAGCGCTACCTAGAAAGAAGAAGAACCCCGCTCTATATCTACTATAAGTAAGAAAGTTAACTATACGGCTATAAGCTAGACCGCCTACTTTAATAATAACTATACTACCTACTAGAGCGATAAGTAAGCCACTAAATAGTACTTCTCCGAACCTTAATAGTTAAATCTAGCTATACGTAATAAGGAAATACTAGAAATCGAAGACCTTATTAATAATTTTTTCCTAGACTAAGAACTCGTTAATAGCAGTATAGAAGAATTCTACGAAAGTATAACTAAAAGTAAGAATAGTATATAGTTAGAAGATACCCTAATACTATCTAATAAATAGAATATCCTCGCCGAACTAGAAGTTCTAGCCGAGAGATATAGTATTAGTAGCTATCTATAAAACAAATAGAGTAACTATATCTAGATAATATAGATTTCGTATTAAGAAAGCCTCGCTTTAACGATTATCTAGGGATAGCGCTAGAATACGCTTTAGGAAACTCGAATTAAATAAGACAAAAAAAGATATAAACTCCCGATAACTAGAAATATAACGCTTCTTATACGCTACTACTAAGAAATCTCTATACGTAAATAAGCGGACTATAACTTTCTTTAAGAACTCGCGAGAATTCTCTACTAGTACGGAATAGTAATTATCTAGAACCGTATACTATAGTAGATCTTCGACGAGAAACTTAACTGTTCGACCTTTAGATACTAAGTATAAAAGAACCGGGTCTATTAGTAAAGATAGCTAAATAACGGTAACTAAATTTATTAGAAATAAGTATACCTATAAGTTAACGAATAGGAAGACTATATATATAATAAAATCTACGGCTAATCTAGGTTAAAAAACTAGACGGCTCTTCTATTTAGAGACCCTAGAAGGGGCCGTCGAATAGGTCCCTTAACTAGGTTTTACGTATACCGAATGGTATACGTATCTTAGAAAGAGTTCTTAGAATACTAGTAACTATCTACGGACGAACCGTAATAGCTATACTCGATAGCGGAGTAAAAGATAACTTTATTAGCTATATCTTCGCTACCTAAAATAATATTAGACTTACGAGGAAAGACTACCCCTACTTACTAAAAATAGTAGATAGGTTTACCGCCTCTTACGATAAAGGATAGATTTAGGTCGAAATAGAACCTATAAAGCTTACTATTAGAAAATACGTAAAGAAAATTATACTTAATATAATCTCTATACTAGAATACGATATTATTCTAGAAATTCTATAGTTCGAAACCCACGAGCCGTATATTTAATAGAAGAAAAGAATAGTTACCTTTTTAAATAAGAAATATGTTAGATACCTAGTAAATACTAGAAGAATACCGACGGTTAAGAAAGACTCCTTAGATATCTAGAAAATCTTAATAAATATACTAAAGTAAATAAGAAACCGAGGAGAAAAGGCATATATAATCTTTATTAAAATAAGCCTAGAATACGAGTAGAAGATCCTAGCTCATATAATACGGGGTCTCCGCTAGGAGGATAACGATATTCTAAAGCTAGTCGGAGAAGACTACCCCTAGAGAATCTATAGAAGATATAACCTATCCACGCGTAGATAGATAGATATTATTAAATAAGGCCTTTCGGTAGTCGAGGTTAATATAGACCTTAATAAAATTATAAGGCCTACTCCGAATAAATTAGTATCTATACCGGAATTAGAAACTATCCTATAATAATTCTAGAATATACTAAGAATATTCTAGAAAAGAAGTAAAGAATAGCTACTAAAGTATTAGCTATAGAATTATAAGATACCCCTACTTCTAGAAATATAGCTAGCGTTTAAGCCTATATACTTCTTATCTAAGAAAGAGGCTAAAGCGCTACGAAAATATATTAATAAGAATCTAGAGCGAGGTTATATTTATCTATCGTTATTACTAGCTAGATACCTAATTCTATTTATACTAAAGAAAAATAGTAAGCTCCGCCTCTACGTCGACTATCGATAGCTAAACGATATTATAATAAAAAACTATTACTTACTATCTCGTATCAACGAACTATAGGATAAACTTAGATACGCTAAGTACTTTACGAAGTTAAATCTTCGAGAAGGCTACTACCTAGTTTATATTAAGAAAGGTAAAGAATAGAAAATAGCGTTTTAAACTAGATTTAGCTACTACGAGTATACGATAATATTCTTCGGACTTACTAACGTACCGGCTACCTTCTAGAGCCTAGTTAACGATACGCTACGTCCGTATTTAGATATATTCGCTTTAGCTTACCTAGACGATATTCTAATCTACTCGAAAACGCTTAAAGAATATACTAAGTATATAAGAAAGGTTCTAAAGGCCTTAGATAAGCGAAATCTCTAAGTTACCCTAAAAAAAAGCGAGTAGTATATATAAAAGACCGAGTATCTAGGGTTTATTATTATTCTAGGATATATTAGTATGGACGATAAAAAACTAGACGTAATAAGAGACTAGCCTACGCTATAAATCGTTAAAGAAGTATAATTCTTTCTTAGATTTACTAACTTTTATTAAAAGTTTATTCTAAACTACGCGAAGGTGTTAATACCTCTTATAGACTTAACTAAGAAAGAATACGAGTTCGTATAGAAAAAAAGATAATAAGTAGCCTTCGACTTACTAAAGTATATATTTACGAAAGTATCGGTCCTAGGTATCTACGACTCTAATCTATTTATTACAGTCGAGATAGATATCTTCGACTATACTATTAGAGTAGTCCTTAGCTAGCTAGACGAGTAAGATAAACTATACCCTATCGCCTTTTATTTAAGAAAAATAATAGGCCTCGAAAAGAATTACAACATCTATAATAAGAAACTCCTAGCTATTATTACGGCCTTTAAAGAATAGAGATACTATCTAGAAGGGGCTAAATACTAAATTATAGTATATTACGACTATAAGAACCTATCGCACTTTACTACTACTAAGAAACTAAACTAACGATAGGTTAGATAGGCTAAAGAACTAGTATTATACGATATAAAGATTACCTATAGAAAGGAATCTAAAAATGCTTACGTAGACGCGCTAAGTAGACGAGCTAACTATATCGAGAAAAAGCTAGGTTTATAACCTACGGTACTTAATACGTAGAAAGACGGGTCTTTTATATCTACTAGCCGTAGCCGCTAGATTACTACTATTTATAGTATTAAATAAATATAGCTTAAGGAAGAACTAGACGACTCGCTTACCCTAGTCTAACGACTAGCCCTAGCAATACGCCTTAAAGGTAACGAATAAGAGCGTAAAATTCGAGAAGTCTATATAGACGACGTAATAGCTTAAGAAATTGAAGAACTCGAAAATAACCCTCGGGTAACTAAAAACGTAGATAGTATAATTCTATTTTTAGAATTAGTCTACGTCCCGGTTAAACTATAGGAAGAACTCGTAAAAGATATATATAAAGTCCTAGTATATAGTTATTAAGAAATAGATAAGATAATAGAGCGAATTACGAGGAGCTACTACTTTCTAGGGCTTAGAAGAACCGTCTAACGGGTAGTCTCGTAATACAACCTTTATATTAGAAGTAAAGCCGCAAGATACGTACTCTACGGGTAGCTTTAGCTACTATCGGTATTAAAGCGCCCTTAGTAATCTATCTTACTAGACTTTATTACGAATCTACCTAAGTTAAGAGAGCTGCTTACTAAGATTAAGTATAACTCGATTCTAGTTATTATTAATAGAATAATAAAGTATATATATTACTTACTATTTCTTAAATTAGTAAATGCGGAAGAACTCGTCTATACGTTTCTTAGAATAATTTTCGGTAACTATAGATTACTAGAAGAACTTATATTAGATAGAAATTAACTATTTATATCCTAATTCTAGTAATCGCTTACTTAATAGCTTAGTACTAAATATAAGCTCTCTATAACGGTATACCCGCAAATAGACGGCTAGATAAAATAAATAAACTAAACGCTAGAGTAATATCTATACTACTACCTTAACTACGCGTAAGATAATTAGGTTAAGCTACTATCGCTTACTTAATTCGCCTATAATAGCTCGAAAGCGTCCGCTATATAAGAATCTTCGTTCTACGCTAACTATAGGTATAAACTAACGGCCTATAGATACCCGATACTAAGCGAGTTATTAGCCTAAAAAGAAATCCTTAAAGCGGACTAGCTAAAGGCACTCTATAAATAAATATACCTAGACCTAGAATTTATAGCCCTATAAATAGGTAAATATTATAATAGATAATACTAGAAGGCATCGAAGCTAAGAAGAAGAAATAAAGTTTATCTTCTTAGTAAAAATTTTAAACGAAAAAAGAATAACCAACTAAGTAAAAAATTAGACTTTAAAAAAGTCGGCCCCTTCGAAATTAAGAAATAAATTAGAAAGGTTAATTTCCGCCTTAAATTACTAGATACTATATAAATATATCTAGTATTTTACGTCGCTCTACTTAAGCCGGCACCTTAAGATACCGCCCTAATACGCTATATAGAGAAAATAATACCCGAAAACCTAAACGCTAATAAAAATAGAGAGTAGAACGTAGAATAAGTTCTAGATAGCGGCTATATTAACGATTAGTTTCGATATTTCCTTAAATAGGAAGGAGATTAGAATAATACCTAGAAACTACTAGAACTCTACGACTATTAAGAACTTATTAATAAGTTCTATCACTAAAACCTAGATCGACTAACGCCGCCGACTCGTTATATACGAAGAACCTAAAGTTAAAATTAATAAACGAAGATAACCGCGCTTAATTAACTAACTCGGAACCCTCGGGTGGCGTAGAACCTAAACTAATACTAGGAGATCTAATAGACCGGGACGACTCTATAGCGCTATTAGCTAAGGTATCGCTACGTAAACGCTTTAACGATCGCCCCTTCTTAGTATCTTTAGGGTTAGAGGCGCCCCTAGCCTTTAGCGCTTCTAACTTTCTAAGTATATTAATCGCGTCCGACTTGCGCTATAGTATTAGGGTAGTACGACGCTTAAGTAACTTCTACTACTTCTTAGTACGAGAAAGACTAAAGGCCGCTCTTTAAAGCTAATTCTTAAAGGCCGCACGTTCGAAGTACGCTTTATCTAGAGTACGTCGAAGACGTTTAACTAAAGAAAAAATTAGTAAGTATATAAGGTAATTAGAAAAAAACTAATAGTTAAAATCCTTAAGACTACTAGTATTATAACTAGTACGCTCGGCACGATAATATTTACTATAACGTAAGAAACCTAAGGCTACGCGATATACTACCTTAGGCTCTTTAGCCTTTCGCTAAGTATTTAGAAGTAAATATTATAAATAAGAAACGGGTATCGCGATATCTAGTAAATTAATCTTCGTATCTAGAGACTTACGCTTAGTCTTCTACGAATCGCGCTTTTATTTCGAAGGTATAGTAGGAGGCTTATAGCGAGAGAAGAAAATAGAAAAATAAAAAAAGCCTAAGATATAGATAAATAAATAAATCTTTGGGCTAAAGATTCTTAAGAAGGGGAATAATATTACGAATCCCACGGGCGTTAGTCCCATATAGGTAAATATCCCTTAAGAAATAGGAACCCTTACGGAAGAAAATCCCGTAGAGGAATACTAACTATAGAAAAATAGCGCTTAAAGAGCTTAGTTAGAAAGTAGGCTACGCGATAAAATTTCGTAGAAAAATAACTTTCTTAAAGAAACAGTTCCCGTACGAAAAAGCCGAAGCTATAATTATAAAAAACTATAGTCTAGCAATATAATACTTCCTTAGTAAGGGTCGCGGGTAGAATCTAGGAAACCAGTAGAGAAGTACGTTATACAATAATAAATAAGATAGATATCGCTATTATTCGTAGAAGAAGATTAAAAGTTAAATTCTAGAAAGTAGATATTAGCGCCTAAGTTACGTAGGCCCTATAAGGACCTACTAGGATTAACTTAATCTAAGAATACTAATCTAATACTATTAATCTAGCTATTTTTATTAGGACAATAGGCCTAGCCTACGGTTAGGGTACTAACCACCTACTAAGCATATGCTTATTACGTGCGAGGTATACGGGGTACCCGGGGCCCCTATATTTAGGCTACTAGTACAAACCCTTAACACTAAGGATTCGCACCTAAGAATACTACCCTTTTAAAAAGACTCCCTATTTAAACCCTATTTACTTATAATTTTAATCTAGCTATATTAATCTAGATTATTATAACTCTTCTATAGTATATAGATATACTTATTAGGTAGTACTTTAACCTTTATAATTAACTTAAGATTCTAATATAGACTTATTAGAGGTAATAAGCCTAACGCGTACCGCGCCCTAATCTATTACGTAATTACTATCTATCGTTTTAATCCTTTACCCTTCTCTTATTTTTTAAGGTAAATCTATCGTTACCTAACCCTACTAGGTAATTCTAAAGCCTAGTAGAAGAGGCCGCCGTTATAGCGGCTTAGTTATATACGCGACTTACTTATAGAGTACGTTAAATAGAATAGATAAAATTAAATAAAGAGTAGTATATATTTATATATTTATTCTTTTACTAAAGAGAGTTCTAGAATCTATTTACGTATAGAAATCTATATTTATTTAAGGTAGTCTAGGGTTAGTTCTAGACTATATTCGGTGTTTATATTAGGGTAATAGGCCTATCTACTACTACTATATACTTTATATACTTATTATATGTAACGCACAGGCCTTAGCTATAACTAGGCTACTATAGCTAAATTCTTACTACTAAGGATTCGTATCTAAGAATATTACTCTTTAAAAGACTCTCTACTTATAATCTATTATTTACTTATAATTAAATTCTTTATAGTTTTTTTTAGAAAAGTAGCCGGTCTTAAAGAGCTAAATATACTAG